>JAANYP010002547.1:0-132940 GCA_020465985.1 Centrapalus pauciflorus
CTTTCCTTTAAGTATTAGGCAAGCAGCTTTTTTGAGAATGGGATACAGCTTGGACGTTACAAAATCTTCATATATGAAAAGCGGGTTGATAGGACAATGGCGTTTCTTGGTCCATGTGTTTATGATCTGTTTTGCGCCTAAGAAAGCTGGGTTTGATTATATAGTATCAAAAATCCAATCAGCAATGATCGCGATGGTATACAATAAGAAGTTTAGTTTCTCGCAGCTGATTTTCTCGGAATTTATCCATCAAATCACGGCTCCTGAGAGAGAAAGGTTCCTTTTGTATCCGAGGTTCGTGATGATGTTGATACGCCACTTTTTGCCAAGTCTGCCACAATCAAATGATTCTTTGAGCGTGAATGTAATGGAGAAACGCATATTTGCTGATTGTTCCTCACACCGAGGAAGATTGGCTGTTCCTACTGCTCGTCCGTTGTTTGGAGCTGTCTTAGACAGGAACTTTGTGGCACCTGATAATGCCAACTGGGCATGTGAAGTAGAAGTTCAGCCTCGTCAGCAACAACAACAACCACAACAACAACAGCAACGTCCAGTACAACAGCCTCGTGTTCGTCCCCGAGATCCAAGGCGAAGACAGAGAGATATCGCAAGTCAGACTCAGGAGTCTAGGCCTTCTACGAGTCAGCAACCAGAAATGCAGGAAGCCGGGCCGTCATCTGTCCCAAATGAAGCTGATCAATTGTGCCAAACACTAAATGAAATTTGGGAGGCGGGTCCACATGCAAATGAAGATATAGCTGCTGCATTAGTGGGTGAATTGCTTGAGCCTCCAGAGGGAGAAGAAGATGTCTTCAGAGATGTTGACGAATATGTGCCAGAGCAGACTGGCAATGATGAGTCATCATCTGCTACAGAATCAGAAGAGATGGAGGAGATTGAAGTTGAAGCTCCAGAATCAGTGTCGACAGATCCTCATATTCAAATTGGAACTTATGGTTCACGTTTGATCATCAATGAAGGTGGTTCGAGAAGGCGAGAGGCCAGGGAATCTGAAGATTCGGATTTTGAAGAAGAAGATGATGCTCCACTACTGACGAGGCAAAGGGCCAAACGTCATCGGTTCATGCAAGGGTCTTCCTCTGCATCCGCCAGTCAGTCAGAAGTCCCCCAAACCCAACCTCAAACCACAGCTCCACCATCACCACCACCTCAACCTCATGAGCCATATATTCCACCACCATTCAACCCTTCTCCCATTCAGTCCATTCCATCCACATCTACCGCCTATGCTGAAAATCAGCGGTTTCTTCAACTCAAATCTCGAGTGGATTTCCAACATGTCCAAATCCTGAGCCTAACAAAGGCAATAGGTGAAATTCAGGCACATAATGCAAATTTAGATAAAGAAAATGCTGAATTGAAGAAGACAGTTGAAACAATACAAGAGGAGAATATTGAGCTAAAAACATTCGTCTGCGACCAGGCCGCCGAGTTAAGATCGATGCGCTCCCTTATTGAGCAGTTAATGAAAAACCTTCAGGCTCAGGGGGAGACGTCGTGTCGTGATCAAGAAGTACAGAGGCGGAGGGACGATGATGAAGATGATAACCAAGGCAATGATCCCAGCTCTCAAAGACAGGATGAGCCAGTAGATTTTTCTACTGCTCAGGCTGCTCAATCTCAGGGGGAGCCAAGTCAAACAGAAGGTGAAAGAGGAGAGGCTAGTTCTTCAAGGACTTTAGACAGCGACAAGATCGATGCGCTGAAAGATATTGAAGAAGAGCTGATGGAGTTTGATTTTGAAGATGATATTGAAGATTTAGAAGAAGGTGAGTTTATTCCAGATGATGTCGCTGACTGGAAATCAGATGATGAAATAATAGATGATGAAGATGATCACGTTAACGAAGTAATAATCAATTCACAACCAATCACTGAACTGTATGAAAGCCAAGATCATAATGTGATTGATATTGATTACATCAAGGTAGCCTCAACTGAAGATAAAGACCTTAAAGAGGCTGAAAAAGAGCCATCTAGAGCTGATCTAATAAATCTTTGGTTCAAGAAGGAAGAAAAGAAAGATCAGCTGAAGATGAAGAAGACGATGAGAATTCCAAGTGCCGGAAACTTCTCAGGAGGGATTATTAGCTGGTTCTTTGACAGAGAACTGCAGCTGTTTATTTTGAAGAGAAGAGATGGCCTTCAATACTTGAGGCGGACACTGAAAGCTTTTAATTCATTGCCCAAGATTGAAGTTAAAGAGTTAGCCTGGAAGGAACTGATCAATATTGGAAATGATCCCTACGCGAGCGTTATTGAAAGAATTATAAGGAAAGAAGGGCGATCAGGCAAATTTGAGAGGCTTAAGCCGAGAACAGGCAAGAGGGTCGAGGATGGATCAAGAATAGATCCTCATACTGGAAGGCCTTGGGCTAGAATGATCTATAAGCCAGTCAAATGCTTGAAAAGAGTGCCAATAAAGCCAATGCCACAAAATGTTTTGAGCAACATGAAGTGGTGGTACCTGGAGATTGATACTGCTGAAGCTATAATGGAGGATCAAGACGAGCAGGTAATTTTGAAGGTATACGACCCTCTGCATTTGATAAACCTATCTAAGGACGACCTGAAGAAGCTTCATGATCAGCCTATCTTTTTTACAGAACCATGGAGATCTGAAGCCAGGAAGTTCCAAAAGGTAGTTAAAGTTTGTATAGATGCAGGGTTATATGCAGGTAGTAGTATCTATAGCTCTAGTACTTAAATTTGATGTAATGTAAATAATTAGAAGCTATCGTCAAGGGGGAGTCTGTTGGTACACCCTGTGTGACGATAGCAGTCTAATCGATCTGCATTATGATTTAAGTAATATTCTGAATATTAACAAGTGTTTTGATATATATGTTTAATATGTGTTTGTCTGTTATTGATTGTGTGTTTGAACTTGATGTAACATAATACAAGAAGTTCAAACATAAAAGTCAAAGATTATGTCAAGCATTAGTTAAAACATAAGTTTCATCACTTAAGTGTTTAAGTGTATTGGCTAGATTCGAATTGCATAAAAGGATACATTCGAATCTGTGATAGATTCGAATGAGTCCTTAGATTCGAATAGGCTAGATTCGAATCTGTCAGATGGACAGATTCGAATGAGGCCTTAGGCCAGATTCGAGGTTGGCCCACAACAGACTCGAATCAGGGCCTATAATTAGGGATAGACTCGAATCATTAGCAGACCTTTGGCAGAATTCGTGAGGAATTAAGCAATAGGCGATCTCGAGTTTATCAGCTAGGTGTGTCCCGTTTCGGAGAGAATTAGTACGTAGGATCGTTCGTGTGTCGTTCGTTCAGCGTCTAATAGTCTCCGTGTTTCCGTTGGTTGAGAGTTGTCCGTCTAACCGTCAACGAGGATTCCGCACTCGTTAACGGATCCGCGTCTAGATAGATCTTGCATTGGTAGACCTTACAAATGGCAACTGGCCATGGTAACCCAACGGGTTAAAAGATTCATCAAACGAACTGGGAGGAATCTGACAATGAATAATAAGGGGATTGGCTTTGATAAGTCCAAAGTCAAGTGCTACAATTGTCAAGGTCTGGGACACTTCGCCAGAGAATGTCAGCGACCGAAGGTAGATACTTACCAAGGGCAGCAACAGCATCATGGACAGTTTCAGAATCAATCTCAACAACGATACCCTCCAAGTTCATCTGCCGGTCAAGCCAATCTAGCTGGTCTACTATCAAATGTCACATCAGACAGACAGCTGGATGGTACCTACGACTGGAGCTCACATCCGGAATCAAATGCTCGGGCTTTTATGGCTGAAGTCACGGAGAATGGATGTGAAGGGGAAGAGCAGACCACAAGGGACAGTAGTCCGATGTGGGTGGAGAAGACGAATGATCAGACGCTTCTGGAGTTTGCCGCTCAAATGGCCAACGTGGAATTCGACCACACAAAGGTTAGTCTGACTTACTCTCTTTTTCATGAATTATGCTTGTTATGTGTTACTTCTAACGATAGGTTAAATCTAGTCTTAGAATCACATCAAACCATAACTGCTCAAAATGAGTCATTAAAGGCTGATAACGCTAGCCTAAACGACATTAAGCAAGATCTTAAAGAAAAACTTAAGGCTGATGCTCAAGATGTAATTGTTCTGAAAGATAAACTGAGTGAGCAGTGTGTTAGGTTAGAACTGATGTATGAGCTCGTAGAGGCCTTAACCAAAAATCTTAAGTACAAAGACATAGAGCTAGCTGAAAAAAAGGTGAAGGTAGCAGAGGCTAATAGTAAGTTAGAGAAGTTTAGGAATTCAAGCCTTAACCTAGGGAAAGTTTTAGATGCTCAACGTCAATCTAAAAAGCCTGTAGGTCTAGGATTTCATGAAATTCCTCCTCCTTTTAATGCAAACTACGTGCCTCAACCTTAGGATAAAACTGATAACTCAGTAGACTTAGAGGACATACCAGCACCTATGTCTGAGCCTGTAAGAGAAAATACACCTAAGGTGACTGATACAACCGTCAAGGTTAAGAAAGTCAAATTTGTGGCTTCCTCCAGTGAAACACCTGCAGGAAAACATAAAATTGATTTTAATGATCAGGACGATGAACCAGTCGTGATAGATGTTCAAAAAGACCAGGACACAAGTGACACACCTAAGACTAAGGGCTCACAAAAGAAGCCAATTGACAAAATGTCATGCTTTAGATGTCACGAGAGGGGGCATGTCGCTTCTACCTGTCCACATAGGAAAGTTGATACTACACCTAAGACAGTGAAGCCAGAACAGCCTAAAGCCTCAACAAGTGTGGCGAGCACTAGTAGTTCGCAAAGTACCGAGAAAACTGTGCAGGCTGCACCAAAACATGTTGTGAAACAAACACCGGTAAAGGTTGGACCAAAAGAAGTGGTTAGGACAAATTCACCGAATCGTGTCATTAATCAATCTAGGTCAGCACCTCAACAAGTCTATAGGAGCACAACACCTAGCAGGGCACACACTCCAGTTAGGTCACATACTCCTGTTTGACATTACGCACCGGTTAGAGCTCAGGGATCCCAATCTGAAATGCAATATAATCGGAATTATTCGAGAGCTCCACAACAAATGCCTACTCAAAGGCAAAGAGTGAATTTACATCACTCGGCACCAGAACAAACTCCTGTTCAACGACCCAAGTCACCTGAAAGGCGATATGGGTATTTGAAAGAGTTTAAGTATGTAGACGAGAATGGTATTACCAAGTCAGTTATGGCTTGGGTTCCCCGTGATAACTAAACTATTTTCTTTCATGTGCAGGAGATTACCACAGGTCTAAACAAAAAATGGTTCATCGACAGTGGATGCTCCAGGCACATGGCAGGGGAATGAAGTCTCCTTACAGACTTCAAGGATGGGAATCGGGGATTTGTATCATTCGCGGGAAATAAAGGAGGAACCATCACTGGTACTGGAGAAGTCACTAATGGGACGATTACCTTGGATCAAGTTTATTATGTTGATAAACTGGTTCATAATCTCATTAGTGTATCTCAAATCTGTGATAGGTAGAATTCAGTGCTGTTTACTGACACTGAAGCGTTAGTGCTAAAACCGGGATTCAAGATTCCTGAAGAATGGATATTGATGCGGGCACCAAGGAAAAATGACTTGCACATGCTTGATATGAACAAGCCGGATACTTCGATGGGGCCAATCTTTTTGTTATCCAAAGCTTCGGAGACAGAATCAGTATTGTGGCACAGACGCATGGCTCACTTGCACCTAAGAAAAATGAACTACATAACGAAGAATGGGTTGGTGCAAGGTGTGCCTATGAAGAGGTTTCAGTTCGAGGACAAGTGTCTACCATGCAAGAAGGGCAAACAACATAAGAAGACACAGAAGTCCAAGACGCAGAACTCCATAACCTCAACATTCGATTTGTTGCATATGGATCTTTTTGGTCCAATTAACAAAAGGAGTATAGGAGGTAGTTGGTATTGTTTGGTTATCACTGACGATTACTCACGATTTTCTTGGGTTTTCTTTCTAGGTACAAAGGACGAGACGGCTTCCAAGCTCATCGGGTTCTTAGACCAAGTGGAGAATTCCTACGGAACACGGGTTAAAAGGATACGTAGTGATAATGGAACTGAGTTCAAAAACACTGTAATTGGTGTATATTGCCTCTCAAAGGGCATCGTGCATCAATTTAGTGCACCATATGAGCCTCAACAAAATGGGGTGGCCGAACGTAAAAAAAGGACACTGATTGAGGCAGCTAGGACTATGTTGTCGGATTCAAAGCTTCCTACCATGTTTTGGGAGGAGGCAGTGAATACCGCATGTCATATTCTAAACAGGGTCCTAACTGTCAAATCTTTGAACAAAACCTGTTATGAAATTTTGAATAAACGGCCACCTAATTTAACTGGCTTCGAACCGTTTGGGGTACCATGCACTTTATTACGTACAAAACATCAACCTAAGTTTGGTGAAAAGGCTGACAAAGGATACTTCCTAGGTTATGTGCCGAACTCACCAAACAAATGGGTTTTTAATAAAACAAATGGTACAGTGGAAATTGTGTATAACATTGAAGTCACAAGTTATACACATGAACCCCAAACAGGTCCAGAATAGATATTTGACTATGATAAATTATTTGAGTCATTTAACATTCCTTTGGATGAAAATGCAGGTACAATCGAAAACGACATGGCGACGTTGCATCTGAATGACGATGGTCATACCTTTTCGAGGACTACATTTCAATCCGCATCCGAACCTACTGCGACTGAAGATGGATCTCCAGAAGTTGCTGATCCAGAAGCACCTGCCACTGAGAATCAGACTCAGACGACAAATTCCAACTCTGAGGAAACTGTCCACGAGGAGGAAAATGTGGAATCTGAGGTTGTTCCCCCACTAGGTGAAATAGGATCTAACTTAGGAGATAATCTGAGAGTTGACGAGATAGAGACCTCTAGGATCAACAAGAACCATCCTATAGAAAGCATCATAGGAAATCGTAACGAGGGTGTGAGGACTAGGAGTAGTTTGAGTAACAACACTGTGTTGTTGTCGTTGATAAACGACTCCGAGGCATATCATACCTTTCTCTATTCTTGTTTTATTTCGCAAGTAGAGCCTAAGAATGTGCAAATGGCACTAAAGGATAACTCCTGGGTTGAAGCGATGAAGGAAGAACTCTCTCAGTTTAGGAAACTAGATGTGTGGGAGTTAGTTCCATTACCTCGAGGAGAAGTTGCCATAGGAACCAAATGGGGTTTTAAGTGCAAAAGAGACGATCGGGGTATAGTCACTCGCAACAAGGCTAGGCTAGTTGTAAAGGGTTTCAACCAAGAGGAGGGAATCGATTACAATGAGGTGTTTGCACCAGTAGCTAGGCTAGAAGCCATTAGGTTGTTTCTGGCTTTTGCTTCCTTCAAGGGCTTTAAGGTATATCAACTAGATGTGAAGAGTGCTTTCCTATATGGAAAAGTGAAGGAGCTGGTGTACGTAGAACAGCCGCCCGGATTTACAGATCCAAAATATCCTGATAGAGTATATCGTTTAGATAAGGCTCTATATGGATTGCATCAGGCACCAAGGGCGTGGTATGAGACTCTATCCAACCATTTATTAGAAAACGGGTTTGAAAGGGGTAGGATAGATAGTACGTTGTTCGTTAAGAGGAAGGGAGAACACTTCATCTTGGTACAAGTGTACGTAGATGATATCATTTTTGGTTCATCAGACGAACAGATGTGCAAAGATTTCGAGAAGGTGATGAAGTCAAAATTCGAGATGAGTGCTATGGGAGAGTTAAATTTCTTTTTGGGGTTACAAGTTGACCAGAAGAAGGATGGTATGTTTATCCATCAGACGAAGTATGTCTATGACATATTAGAATGCTTCGGGATGGAAGGAACAAAATTGACTGCCCATTTCAGCACGCCGATTCAAGTGAATCACAATCTCGGACCGGGTACTGAAAGTGATACCGATGTGGATCCGACGTTATATCGGGCCATGATTGGATCACTTATGTATTTAACTACTTCAAGACCTGACATTATGTTTGCTGTGTGTATTTGTGCTAGGTTTCAAGCTAATCCGAAAGAGATGCACATGAAAGCTGTGAAGCGGATTCTACGATACCTCAAGTCGAAACCGAAGCTGGGACTTTGGTATCACGCGGAGGGAGATCTGGAATTGGAGGCATTCACGGATTCTGACTACGGAGGATGCAGCTTGACGCGCAAGTCAACAACTGGAGGTTGTCAATTCCTAGGAGGGAGACTGGTTTCCTGGCAATGCAAGAAACAGATGTCGGTAGCCGTGTCAACGTGCGAGGCCGAGTATGTTGCTGCTGGTAGTTGCTGCTCACAGGTTCTGTGGATACAACAACAATTGCGGGATTACGGTTTGGCTTACACTCAAACTCCTATTAGGATAGATAACCAATCTACAATTGCTATAACGAATAATCCAGTTAAACACAACAAAACAAAGCACATAGACATTAGGCATCATTTTATTCGTGATTGTGCTGAAAAGAACTTAATCAAATTGGTAAAAGTGGCAACGGACGATAATAATGCAGATTTATTTACCAAAGCATTTGATAAGTCACAGTTTGAATATTTAATTCAACTAAGTGGAATGCGCAACCCAGAGTAATTTGACCGTAGTAGTAGTTTATTTCCTTTTATAGCTGTAGTACTTCTTTCTTTTTAAAGTAAATCTGCTAATCTAGGATAGTGTCTATTTTTAGTCAGTTTCTATTTTTAGTAAGTTAGTAGGTTATCTTCTTTTATTGCTATTTCTTATGAAAAACAAAAGAAAAAAGAGAGAAAATCATAAAAATACAAAAAAAAAGAGAATATCAGAAAAGGAGTTAAGTCTTAGATGCATAGGTTCAAAGTGACGAAAATTAGCACAGTTGTTACAAACTCTAAGTGTTTAGGCTTTCACACATAATGCACCTAAAATTCTAAGTGTTATACTTTATTTTAGTTTGATGTGTTGGTAGGCATAATACATATAGGGAGTTCCAAGGCAAATAAAATATTCAAGAAAAAGTCAAACGTGTCACTAACTTAGATGTACGACCAATCGGTCTTAATTTTTATGTACAAGACATACAAACTTTGAGTTTAAATGAGGTATGCAAACTTACTGGGGATGTATAGCAACATCAAATACATCTTAAAAAGGAAAGAATTATACAATCATATAAAATTAAGAGTCAAAAACATGTAACTCTGTTGTACGTAAGTACAGACCTGTTGCCTATGTTTAGATTCGGGTTAGCAAGATAAGTCGCTTTGTTGTACGTCGGTACAGACCTTTCACCGCTGTCTTGCTAGCTTTAAAAATAAACCTTAAGTCAAACTAAGACACTTTGTTGTATGAAAATACAGACCTGTGTCCGATGTTTGTCTTTTAAAGAAAGTTTGCAAATACCAACAAGTTAGAATCTTTGTCTGTATGTCTTGATCATAAAAGTATGTCTATGTCTGAGTCACGTAAGATAATTTCATGATAAATAAAAATGCCAAGGGATATTCCGAAATGTAGAATGTTTAAAGGGGTAAATACCAACAATCGGCTAAATGGGTATGTCATGACAAACAATCAAAGGAATCAAAAATTCCTAAGTGTGAAAGTTTAAGTACTGAAATTGAGTATCAGACACCGCTATCTGATTGAACCTTTCTTTGACTATACTCATCAAAAATATTTTGTTTAGCGTTTAGCATAGATTGTACGTTGTAGTAAACGCAGTTTAAGTCTAAGTTAAATCTTTTGGTCAAGAATTTTAAAAATCTTCTTTTTTACTTATTTTTATTTTATTTTTATCTTAGTTTATTTTATTTTATTTTATTTTTTATTCTTCTTAGGAAAAAGGTCAAAAATAACTGAGGGTGCATTCACAGTTGAATAAAATAAACACTGCGTGAAAATATTGTGCTTAGGGTAAAAGATTTGGCATAGTTTATTCCGTTACACAATAAGGTTGAAAAAGTTGAATTTATTTCAAAATTTTCGAAATTTTCTAAGTGTTTTGGGTTATTCGAGTTTAGTTTAAACTCGAAATAGGGTGGTCTCGAATCTGTCAGTAGATTCGACTTTGGCCGTAGATTCGAAGTTAGGTAGTATAAATAGGTTAACAGTAATGTCATTAATACATCTGTTTTCGAATCTATACTCTCGAATCTATCTGCGATTTCGAATCTATTCCCTCGAGTCTACCGTTTTCCACAAAAACGACAATTTGTCGAGTTTCTTGCTTAAGTGTTCGATTCTACTGATACATCTAGGTATAATCAACTTGGTTGTACAAGATTCATGTAGTTTAATACACCATTTAAGCCAAAAATCACCGATATTTGAAAGTTTATAGGTCGAAATCATGTGTTTCAAAATTACTAAGTTTGGACCGGTAAATAGTCAAATTAAATCCATATATCTGTGATTAGTACCTAGTAGGGCTAATGAATATAATTTTCTGAGTTCTAAAAGGTTAAAATCATGGGTTTTGGTGATGAGTTGGGTCGACATTTTCGAATCTGTTCAAGACCACTCTCGAGTTTGTCAGTAAACTCGAGAAGGTCATTAGATTCGAGTTTGTCATCAAACTCGAAAAAGGGGTTTCTTCGAATCTGTCTATTCGAATCTGTCATTTTATTTAAATTATTCAATTTAAATTTAATTAAACTTGTAGAAATTTATTTGTGTTGGATTTTGTACTTGAACAACTTCAAAATAAAACAAATTTGAATTTAAGCAAGTTTATTGATTTTTAATAATTCTAATACTTTATCTATTATGCAGATATGGCTGTTCAAGTATTCGTACCTAAGCATAATATGGTCATTCCCTATGACCATCATATCCCTGAGGCGCAGGGTTTTCGTCAGATGATGGATTTCCTAGTAGAATCTAGGATTGCTTTTGCTTTGTCTCATAACATTTAAATTGTTATTCCCTATGTTCGCCAGTTCTATGATCATCTACAGGTGGATTGCTCTGTCACCCCGACAGTGCTGAGAACAAGGATAGCAGGACAACCATTGGTGTTTTCTGCTGATATGCTGCGTCAAGTTTTGCAGCTAGGATCTCAGGAAGAAGAGTCTGGGCCTATTGACTTTCCCTTAAGAATTAGGCAAGCAGCTTTTCAGAGAATGGGTTACAGCTTGGATGTTACTAAAACATCATATATGAAGAGTGGGCTTATAGGCCAATGGAGATTTTTGGCGCATGTATTTATGGTCTGTTTTACGGCCAAGAAAGCTGGATTTGATTATATTGTCTTGAAGATCCAATCCGGGATGATCGCTTTAGTTTATAATCGGCCCTTCAGCTTTTCTCAAATGTTTTTCTCGGAATTCGTTCATCAAATCACAGCTCCAGAGCAGCAACAATTTCTGCTATATCCTCGTTTCATAATGATGCTCATCAGGCACTTCTTGCCGAATTTGTCGCAGCTAAATGAGATCCAAAGTGTAGCAGTCATGGACAAAAGGATTTTTGTTGATTGCTCCTCGCATAGAGGAAGGTTGGCGGTTCCGGTCGAGCGACTGTTGTTTGGAGCTGTACTTGACAGGAACTTTGAAGCACCGAATGATGCCAACTGGGCAGGAGAAGTGGAAGTTCAAGCTAGACAGCCACCGCAACAACAACGACAACAACCGCGTGCACAGCCACAAAGGAGACGACAAAGAGCTACCGCGAGTCAAACTCAGGCAACTAGGCCTTCTACAAGTCAACAGCAAGAGGTTCAAGAGGCAGGGCCTTCAAGTACACCAACAGAACCGATTCCGACATCCGATCAGTTGTGTCAGACGTTACGTGAAATCAGGGAAGCTGGTCCTGATGCCAATGAAGAAATATCTGCAGCATTAATTGGAGAATTGCTAGAGCCTCCAGAGGGAGAAGATGATGTCTTAAGGGATGTTGATGAATATGAACCAGAGCAATCAGGTAATGACCTGTCATCGTTAGCAACCGAGTCAGAAGATATGGAGGAGATACAGGTTGAAGCTCCAGAATCTACAGAACCTCCTGTTCGGATAGCAACTTATGGATCGAGAGTAGTGGTAATTAATGAAGAAGCTTCAAGGCGGCGATCATCACGAGAGTCTGATGACTCTGATTTTGAAGAAGAAGAAGAGGTCGCTCCATTAGTGACGAGGCAAAGGGCCAAGCGTCATCGATTTATGCAAGGAACTTCCTCAGCTTTAGCAGAACAACCTCAAATTCCTCAACCACAGGACCCTAAAACCACCATTCCACCATCACCACCTCATGATGAACCATACATCCCATCGCCAATCATTCCAACTCCAATACAATCCATCCCATCCACCTCATCCACATACACAGAAAATCAAAGGTTTTTGCAGCTCAAAGACAGAGTTGACTTCCAACAGATCCAGATCTTAGGCCTAACGATGGCAATCGGTGAGATTCAGAAGCATAACGCAAATCTTGATAAGGAGAATGCCGATCTGTAAAAGATAGTGGAAAAAGTTCAGGAAGAGAACTTAGAGTTAAAGACTTTTGTCGCTGATCAGGCAGCTGAGCTAAGATCGATGCGCTCCCTAGTTAAGCAGTTAATGAAAAATTTACAGGCTCAGGGGGAGACATCCTGCCGTGATCAAGTGGAGCGGCCGAGGGATGATGATAATGAAGATAACCAAGGCAATGATCCCAGCTCTCAAAGACAGAATGAGCCAGTAGATTTTTTTGCTGCTCAGGATGCTCAGTCTCAGGGGGAGCCAAGTCAATCAGGAACTAAAGAAGGAGAGGCCAGTTCGTCTAAACCTACAGAGTATGAGATAAGTGAGATGATTGATGCACTTATGGATCTCGATGACGACCCGATGGACTTGGGCTTTGACTTTGAAGATGATATGGAGGAACTAGAAGAGGGAGAATTTGTTCCTGAAGAGATTGTTGATTGGAGATCAGATGATGAGGTGTGTGCTGACGAAGACAATGAAGCCGATGAAATCATCGTTCAGCAAAATCCAATCACTGATACGTATGCGATAGAAGGAAATGATGTTGTTAACATAGAAGTGGTGAATGCTGCTTTAAATGTTGAGTCATCAATAGAATAGCCTGCCAGAGAGCTAACTAATGAAGAGAAAAGAAAGCTATGGTTCAGGGCAGAGCAGAAGGATTAGAGCTAAAGAAGAAGATGAGGGTGCCGGGTACTGGAAAGCTGTCTGGAAGAATATTAAGCTGGTTCTTTGATCGAGAACTGCAGCTATTCATAATCAAGAGAAAAGATGGGCTCCAGTACCTCAGAAGATCTCTGAAAGTATTCAATTCTCTGCCGAAGATTGAGATCAAGGCTTTAGCTTGGAAAGAACTAATCAATATCAGCAATGACCCCTACGCAGATATAATTGCCAGAATCATAAGGAAAGAGGGAAGGTCAAGGAAGTTTGAACGCCTTAATCCAAAGATAGGAAAAAGAGTAGAGGATCATTCTCGAATTGATCCTCTAACTGGGCGTCCTTGGATGAAGATTGAATACAGACCCGTAAGATGTCTGAGAAAGGTGCCGCTCAAGCCTATGCCACAGAACGTCATGAAAAATCTGAACTGGTGGTATGTTGAGAGTGAAACGGGAGAAGCGGTGATGGAAGATTTTGAAGAAAAGGTGATTCTTAGAATCTATGATCCTCTTCACCTGGTAAACCTTTCTCGAGATGACCTTCAAATTTTGCATGCTCATAAGATTTCAAGTGATACTCATATGGATGGTGAGGCTAGAAAGTATGAGAATGTAGTTAAAGTGTGTGTTGAAAAGGGTCTGTATGCTGGCAGCAATTTGAATAAATAAAAAAAACAAAGTACTTAATCAAATGTGTGAATTATTAGAAGCTATCGTCAAGGGGGAGTCTGTTGGTACACCCTGTGTGACGATAGCAGTCTAAGTGATCCAACATCGTGGTTTTAGCAAGTGTTTGATATATATGTTTATATATGTTTGATATTTATTATTGTTTGTATGTTTGAACTTAATGTAACGTATTACAAGAAGTTCAAACATGAAGATCAAAGATAAAATCAATCATAAGATAAAAACAAAAGTTTCAATACTTAGTTAATTATGTGAGAAGGTAAATTCGAAATCTCTAAGGACTAGGATTCGAATCTGGTTAGATTCGAATAAGTCACTTAGACAGATTCGAATGTGACCACTTAGGCAGATTTGAGAATGTCAGATGGGACAAACTCGAATGGGCCTTGGGCCGGATTCGAGTTTGGCCCATAACAGACTCGAATTAGCCTCTATAATTAGGGATAGACTCGAAATATTATTAGACTTTTTGCAGAATTCGAGAGTGATTAAGCATTAAGCGATTTCAAGTTTATCATCAGGTTAGTGTTTCGGAGAGAATCTTCTAGTAGGTGCGTTCGTGTGTCGTTCGTGCAGCTCGTTGATAGTCTCCGTGTCTCATAGTGAGAGTTGTTTCCGTCTACCCGTTAAAGAGGATTCCGCACTCTTTGACGGTTCCGCGTCTAGATAGATCTGTAGTGTGTAGACCTTACAAATCCCAACCGAAAGCTCAAGCCTACTCGCTTACGAATGAACCCCAATTTTGTAAAAGATGCAAGAAGTCACACATGGGACTATGTAATCCGGATGATGTCACATGCTTTGCATGTAACAGAATTGGTCACAGTAGCGAAGAGTGTCCACAGCGAGGACTCGGATGTGCGAAATGTGGGAAACGAGGACACTTCATGTATCAGTGTCGCAGCAAGCAACGAGGTCAGTCACAGTCATCAGCTGGAGGGTCTACAATGAAAAGTTCAGCTGCAACACCAACAGCAAGGACTTGAGCTTTTCAAATAACAGCCAAGGAAGCAAAAGAAACACCTGACGTAGTTATCGGTACGTTCCTGCTTAACTCAATCCCAGCTCGCGTATTATTCGATTCCGGTGCTAGTCGTTCTTTCATATCAACATCTTTTGCACAAAGATTATATAAGTCTCCATCGAAGCTTCCCGTTGTCATTGATATTGAGACGACCAGTAACAGTTATGTTATGGCTAATTCTGTATACCGAAACTGCACTCTACTCGTTGATAACGTCGTATTCAACCTTGATCTCATTCCTATTCCCTTGAAAGAGTTCGACGTCATCATCGGCATGGACTGGCTAATGAATAACGAGGCTACGATCGTCTGCAATCGGCGAATCATCAGAATTAGGTCTTTAGGCGGCCGAGTATTGGAAATCAAAGGCGAGAAGCGAAAAGGTGCTTACTGCTTCATTTCTGTTGAAAAAGCGTATAAGTATCTATCTAAGGGTCACGAATCTTGTTTATGCTACGTCTCATCTGAATCTAACTCTGAAGCCCGAAAGAAATCCTTATCTAATATTCCAATCATCTGTGAGTTCCCAGACGTATTTCCGGATGACATTTCTGGAGTGCCACCGGAACGTCAAGTCGAGTTCGGTATTGACTTGGTTCCTGGTGCGACTCCCATTGCTAAAGCTCCCTACAGACTTGCACCTGCAGAAATACAGGAAATGTCAAAGCAGTTGCAAGAGCTGTTAGAAAAGGGATTTATCCGACCGAGTTCATCTCCATGGGGTGCACCTATCTTATTCGTTAAGAAGATAGACGGAATTCTGCGAATGTGCGTCGATTACCGCGAGTTGAACAAAGTCACTATAAAGAATAAGTATCCTTTACCCAGAATTGATGATTTATTCGATCAGCTACAAGGAGCCAGCTATTTTTCTAAAATCGATCTTCATTCTGGGTATCATCAGCTGAAGGTAAAAGATGAGGATATTCCGAAGACAGCCTTTCGAACAAGATACGGTCATTACGAATTTCTCGTGATGCCGTTCGGTTTAACAAATGCACCAGCGGCGTTCATGGACCTCATGAATCGCGTGTGCAGACCGATGCTGGATAAGTCAGTTATCGTATTCATAGACGATATTCTGATTTACTCCAATTCGGAGGCTGATCATTCTATTCATCTAAGACAACTGATAGAGTTATTGAGAAAGGAAAGACTCTACGCAAAATTTTGTAAGTGCAAATTCTGGCTCAGACAGGTATAACTTTATATTGTCTTGAGCTATTTCCTATGCGTTCTTTGATTGGAACAAAACTTGAAATTTCACTCTGATTTCTTTCTAGATTCAATTCCTTGGCCATGTCATATCTGGCGAAGGAATTCCAGTTGATCCTTCTAAAGTCGAGGCTGTTCAGAAATGGCAAACACCTCGCAATGCCTCCGAAATCAGAAGTTTCCTTGGACCGGCTGGTTATTATCGGCGATTCATAAAGGACTTCTCAAAGATTGCCGTGCCACTTACGATGCTAACACGAAAGAATACACCTTTCGTATGGGCGGATAAACAGCAAGAGGCATTTGAAACTTTGAAACAGAAATTGATTCAAGCGCCGATCCTAGCCTTACCAGAGGGCAACGATGATTTTGTCGTTTATAGCGACGCATCTGGTACTGGCTTAGGATGTGTCCTTATGCAAAGGGGAAAAGTTATTGCCTACCCTTCAAGGCAATTGAAGGATTACGAGAAAAGTGCACCAACTCATGATCTTGAGTTGGCTGCCGTTACCTTTGCATTGAAAATCTGGCGGCATTACCTTTATGGGACTCGGTGTCAGCTCTACACCGATCATAAGAGTCTCAAACATCTCTTTACTCAAAAGTATCTGAATATGAAACAGCGTCGGTCCTTGGAGCTCATCAAGGACTATGATTGCGAGATCCTATATCATCCCGACAAAGCTAATGTTGTCGCGGATGCTTTGAGTAGGAAAGTATATCCGGAAAAGTGTTGTTATGCCCTGACTCCTGTTGTATTCTCCTCCGATCTTATTGAAGATATTAGATCTGCTCAAGTTGAAGCCCTGAAAGAAGAGCATATCGGTTCTGAAAATCTCAAAGGGCAGTTACAATTCTTATCTCTGAACCATTTGGGACTACAATGTCTCAAAGGAAACCGAATCTGGATTCCTAAATATGGTTCAATCCGCAACACTCTTCTATCGGAAGTCCATAAGTCCAAGTTATCTGTTCATCCTGGCAGCTCAAAGATGTATTTTGATCTGAAAGCCAATTATCGGTGGCCAGGAATGAAGAAAGACATCGGTCATTATGTTGAAAGCTGCAGAATATGTCAGATGGTTAAGGCTGAACATCAGAAACCCTTCGGGAATATGCAACCACTGCCAGTTCCTGAGTGGAAGTGGGAGCATATAACCATGGATTTTGTCACGAAACTGCCAAAGACCAAGAGACAGCACGACTCCATCTGGGTAGTCGTGGATCGATTAACGAAGTCAGCTCATTTCATACCGATGAAAGAGACATACTCTCTGGATAGATTGGCACAAATGTACACCAACGAAGTTATTTCTCGTCACGGTGTGCCAAAATCTATCATCTCTGATCATGATAGTCGTTTCACATCTAGATTCTGGCAAGCTCTACAAGACGGGATGGGTACTCGGATCTTTATGAGTGCTGCTTATCATCCTAATGCAGATGGCCAGAGTGAGTGTGCTATCCTTACTCTTGAAGATATGCTTCGTGCCTGCGTTCTTGATCTGGGTGGTAATTGGGATGACCACTTGCCTCTGGTTGAATTTTCATACAATAACAGTTATCAGTCAACGATCAAGATGGCTCCTTTTGAAGCTTAGTATGGAAGAAAGTGCAGAACTCCTACCTGTTGGCGTGAAACAGGTGAATCGCCAATAGCAGGACCTGCCCTTCTACAGTTGACTCACATGAAGATTCAACTCGTCAGAAGAAACATTCTTGAAGCTCAAAGTAGGCAGAAGTCATATTATGATAATCGACATAGATCTATCAGTTTTGCGGTTAACGATTGGGTGATGCTGAAAGTATCTCCAATGAAGAATGTGGTTCGATTCATAAAGAGAAACAACCTAGCTCCGAGATTCATCGGTCCGTTCAAGATTGTGGAAAAGATAGGAAATCAATCTTATCGTCTTGAACTTTATCTGGAATCGTGTATTCCATGTCAGTAATTTGAGAAAGAGCTTAGCAGACGAAAGAGAAGTTCAAATACCACACGTTAACTTGCAGATTGATGAGAAGCTTCGAGAAGTTGAAGAACCAGAACGTATTCTGGACTCGAAGACCAAGAAGTTTAGAAATAATGATATACAGATGGTGCTCGTCCAGTGGAAACACCACAAAGGTTCGCATCAGTCTTGGGAATCTGAAGATGTCATGAAAGCAACATATCCCAGTCTGTTCGAACATAGCTAACTTCAGGGACGAAGTTTGTGCGTGGTGGAGCCCATTCTGTAACAACCTAACTTTTGATCTAGTCTTAAATTCAGTATTTGAACCGATAATGTAATATTATTACATTATTTGAATTATAATTTAATTAAGTTATGAAATAATTAATTAAATTACATAAATATTTAAATTATGATTTAATAAATTATTAAAGATAATTAAATAAAAAAGATATAATATACAAAAGTAATAGTGGGTTAGGTAGCAAATATAACTAGATGAAGTATATAAACGAGATTTATGAACCATTTAATCACTCTCCACTCTCTCTCTACTCTCTCTCTCTCCTTTCTCTCTCTACTCTCTCTCTAGATTTCTCACAAAATTCATCAAAAATCACTCTAAAATTTCAAGCAAGTTGGTGTATTAATCAAAGGAGAGTTACAAGAAGTGATAAACAACGACAATCTACAACGAAATTTGAGGTAAGAATCGATTTCTTAAGCTTTTATATTTTTCGGTTTTGAACAATAAATTCGAATTTATCATTTTTATGTAATTTAAAGCTATTTTGATTAAGTTTTTAACTAGATTTTTATAGATTATGTATAATATAAACAAAACTAGGCTTAATATTTAACATATTCGTGATTTAGACTTAGAAATGAATGATTTAAAGCTATAAAATATGAACAAACTCGAAATACAAGAACAAACTCGAAAATGCATAGAACAAACTCGAAATTTTAACTAAATTCGAAAATATATTCAAGCTTAGCCCTTAAGTTTGAAAGTGGAGTTTTGAGTATTGACACTAAATTCGAAATACATAATTCGAATTTATGTATGAATTTGAATTTAATGCTATGATTGAAGCCATGAATTTTTTTTTTTTTTTGTCTTACATATTTGAATGTAATTATAAATTCGAGATATGATTTCGAATGTAATCCCCTTATTTCGAATTTAACTTTTAAATTCGAGTATATGATTTGATTTTAGCTTATATTCTAATTTAGGCCTTCAAATTTATTAATATATTCGAATTTAATTATATAAATTCGAAACCCATACCCTAAATTCGAATATATTGAATAAAACACTTGGATGACACATAAATTAGCAAAATGATTATATATATATTGATCCTTTGAAAATATAATTAAACAAAGAAATATGAATGAAAGAATGATTTATAAATAAACAAGTTATCAGAATCAGATGAAGTAAAGATTTTAAAGATAAAAGACGATAATATTGACATGATAATTCTGGCAGGTTCAGTGAAATTCTGAACAAAGATTTAAAAATTTATAAAGTGGGTCAAAGACTTGATTTGACAGAGAACAAATTGACAAAGATAAAATCCTGAGATAACTCAGGTGGCAAATTTTTACATCTGTTTGATAAAGACCCCAGATATGTGAGTTTTAGATATTCAGATTTAACATGCTTGAATTTCCGGTTAAGACATATTGTTGATGCTAGATTGATTTGACATATCACGCTAGACTTATGATGATCCGCTTGACAATGCATGTTTAATTTGAAAATCTATTTACTCACTAAGCATTGCTTACGGTTGCAACATTAACATTTTTACTGGAGAAGATAAAAGAAAGTCATCTGCCGGACCTAGTTCTTAGGTCTTACAAAGATCGAGACAGAAGTTCCATAGACCTCTACTCAGCAACCCATTTGGTACTAATTGGATGATGATATCATGGTGGTCTGGGTAGATTTATCTTCATTATATGATAACATGAATAAGATTAGACTTGTGCCATTTATAAGTTTAATTTGAAAACCATAAAACTGTATTAAATTTAATCCTAATATGCTTGTACTGTAATTTAATATTCCACGCTTAATTACTCTATCTTAGTTATGATTGATATCGTGTTGCATGATGTGGAACCTAGACTGGTGACTACCGCCCCGTGAGGGGTGGTCTTCACAACTGCCTCCCCCCAAAACATGGTAGGAAGCTTTGAATCCGAAAGCATGGTCCTTGCTGCCTCAATCAAAGTCCTGTTTTTCCGTTCGGCCACCCCATTTTTTTGTGGCTCATAAGGTGCACTAAATTGATGCACTATGCCCTTTGATAGGCAATATACACCAATAACCGTGTTTTTAAATTCTGTTCCATTATCACTTCGAATTCGTTTAACCCTCGTTCCGTAAGAATTTTTCACTTGGTCTAAGAACCCGACGAGCTTTGCAGCCGTCTCGTCCTTTGTACCTAAAAAGAAAACCCAAGAAAAACATGAGTAGTCGTCAGTAATAACCAAACAGTACCAACTACCACCTATACTCCTTTTGTTGATTGGTCGGAAGAGGTCCATATGCAACAAATCGAATGTGGCAGCTATTGAGTTCTGAGTCTTGGACTTGTGTGCCTTCTTCTGTTGTTTTCCTTTCTTACACGGTAGACATTTATCCTCGAACTGAAAACTCTTCATAGGAACACCTTGCACCAGTCCATTTTTAGTAATGTAAATCATCTTTCTTAGGTGGAAGTGTGCCATACGTCTATGCCATAAAACCGATTCAGTCTCTGAAGCTTTTGATAGTAGACAAATTGGTCCCATCAAAGATACTGGCTTGTTCATGTCGAGCATGTACAGATCATTCTTCCTTGGAGCCCTCATCAGTATCCATTCTTCAGGTACTTGGTATCCCGATTTTAGCACTAACGCCTCAGTATCAGTGAAAAGTGCTGAGTTCTTCTTATCATATATTTGAGATACACTAATGAGATTGTGAACCAGTTTATCAACGTGATAAACTTGATCCAATTTGATAGTCCCATTAGTGACCACTCCAGTACCAGTGATATTTCCTCCTTTATTGCCAACGAATGATACAAAGCCCCGATTCCCTGCCTTGAAGTCTGCAAGGAGACTTCTTTCCCCTGTCATGTGCCTGGAGCAACCACTGTCGACGAACCATTTGTTGTTTGGACCTGTAGTTATCTCCTGCACATGAAAGAAAATAGGTTAGTTATCACGGGGAACCCAAGCCATAACTGACTTGGTAATACCATTCTCGTCCACATCCTTGAACTCTTTCAAATACCCATCTCTCCTTTCAGGTGACTTGGGTTTTTGATTTTGAGTCTGTTGTGGTGCAGAGTGATTTAAGTTCACTCTCGGCCTTTGTGTAGGCATTTGCTGTGCAGCTCTTGAATAGTTTCGATTATAAGGCATTGCGGATTGATATCCCTGAGCTCTACCTGGTGTTTAATGTCTTACAGGAATATGTGACCTAATCGGAGTGTAAGCTCTGCTAGGTGTAGTACTCCTATAATTCTGTTGCGGTTCTGACCTAGATTGATTAATGACTCAATTTGGTGAATTAGACCTAATCACTTCTTTGGGTCGACATGACACAGGTGTTTGTTTCACAGCAGATTTAGGTGCGGCTTTCCTGTTTTTGGTGTAGCATCAACTTTCCTATGTGGACAACTAGAAGCAACATGCCCCCTTTCGTGACATCTAAAGCAAGACATTTTGTTAATCACCTAATTATGTGTGCCCTTTGACTTAGGTGTCTCACTAGTGTCTGGTTCTTTTGTTTCAACTATAGCAACTGATTCCTCCTCCTGATCATTAAAGTCAATTTTGTGTTGTCCTACAGGTTTATCACTAGAGGATGGCACAAATTTAACCTTCTTAATCTTGATATTATTGGCAGTCACCTTAGTTTCATTTTCCTTAGCAATTTCAGACAGTGGTTCGGGTATTTCCTCTGATTCAACTAATTTTTCAGTTTTCTCCTGAGGTTGAGGTACATAATTTCCATTGAAAGGTGGAGGACTCTCATTATACCCTAGAGCTACAGGCTTCTTAGATTGACGTTGTGCATCTAAGATCTTCCCTAGGTTGAGCGATGAGTTCCTAAACTTTTCAAGTTTACTGTTTACCTCAGCTACCTTTACCTTAGATTCTGCTAGCTCTACTTCTTTGGTTTTACGCTCTTTTGTCAATGCATCAACATGTTCGTACATCAGTTCTAATCTAACACACTGTTCACTAAGCTTGTCCTTTAGGTTTCTGACATCTTGTGCATCTGCCTTAAGCTTATCCCTAAGATCTTCCTTTATATCTACCAGGCTAGCGTTGTCTAATTTTAAAGATTCATTCTTAGCAGATATACTTTGATGTTATTCAAGTACTAAATTTAACCTATCGTTAGACGTAGCACACAAAACACATAAATCATGGAAAAGAGAGAAATTCAGAAGTACCTTGGCGTGATCAGATTCCACGTTGGCCATCTGAGCGGCGAACTCTAGTATTGACTGATCGTCTGACTTTTCTACCAACATCGGACTGCTTTCATTCGGATTGCTGTCCCCTGTATTTTCCTCTGCTTCATCACTTCCAGTCTCGGTAACTTCAGCCATAAAGGCTCTAGGGTTCGACTCTAGATGTTTACTCCACTCATAAGTTCCATCAAGCTGTCTATCTGATGTGACGTTGGATAACACACCAACTATATTCGCCTGACTGGTTGAACTACCTGGCAGATATCTCCCTTGAGTTTGATTCTGATACTGTCCCTGGTAGTTTTCTACTTTCGGTGTTTGACACTCTCTAGCGAAGTGTCCTAACCCCTGACAGTTGTAACACTTAACCTCTGATTTATCAAACCCAATCTTATTGTTACTAACGTTGAGGTTTCTTCCCGTCCTTTTGATGAACCTCTTAACTCTCTGAGTTACCATGGCCAGTTGCCACTGCAGATCCATCTCTTCTAGATCATCAGGATCTACCTGATCGTAATCCTCATCCCAAAGCGCATGATCGTTGATTTTGCCCTGAACACAACTGCCGTAAGCGGCCACAAAGGAAGCCAACATATTCAGATGTTCTTCGGCGGATTTTGCGCTCATAGGCATTTTTGAATACCCTTGAGATGTAGATGTAGGTGTAGCCTGATTCTGCTTTTCTTCTGGTCTAGCAAACCCTAAGAAAGCCCTACTTACTGAGTCTTCTGATTCAACCGGTGTCGATGTCTCTCATGAGAAGAATGTTGTAGCCGTCTTCACATCAGTTGCCCCTGAAGATTTGGACTTCCCAAAGTACATGTCTGGATCCCGTACTTGGTCGTAATCCCTTTCCTTCTTAAGCAATTCAAAGTGATATGCCCTCAGCGTTCCTATAACACTGTCTAGAGTAAGAGTATAGAATTTGTCTTCATCATGCTTTATCAGTGCCACATACATTTCCCATTTGGCAGTCAAAGCATCTAGAATCTTGTTAATTTTCTCTGGTTCACTATACTCCACATCGTGGCTGTCTAACTCAGTTAATAAGTGATAGAATCCGGCAATTTTCTCATCCAACTTTTCGTTCTTCAAAGCTTTAAAGATCGCGAACTGCTGCTTAAGCATTTCCATTCTATTCTTTCTGACCCTCGGGTTACCTTCACACCGTTTCTCTAAAGCATCCGACAGCTCTTTTGCTGTCTTCTGATTACGGAAAGTGTGCAAGATCTCTCGAGGTAACGCCATTCTAATGATACTGAATGCACGGTTCTCGGCTTCATACAGCTTTTTATCGTCGTCCTTCATCTTTGAATATGACACAACCTTTTGTCGTCCTTCAATCTCAACCGTAGGTGGAATGTATCCTTCGTCTATACAAATCCACATCCGCATATCATTAAACCTCGCGAAGTCGGCAAACGTATCCTTCCACCAGTAATAATCCTCGATTTTCATCAGCTTAGGTGGTGAATTCGCTTTTCCGACCTCGTGATCCATCTCAATGAACCTCTGTAGACTTGTCATTGTTTCAAATATTTTTGAATTAAAACTTAATTAATTTAATTCGAAATTAATTCTTTCGGATTTGAATAAATTCGAATTTAATTAAATTTTAAATTTGTTTGGAATCAAATTCGAAATTACGTTTGAAATTCAACTATGTTCGAAATTAATGACAAATTCGAATGTGTAACTAAATTCGAAGGTCCTTATTCGATTTTAGATTAAAATCGAAAGACAAGCAAATTCGAATTGGCCAAACTCGAATCAAACCCTAAGGAACCTCGAAAGGAGCGTATTTTCAGACAAACTCGAAAATGAGAAAACCCTAATACTCTCTTCATAAACTCGAGCGCCGCAAGTTCGAAAAACGGCTAATACTTCGAGTTTTTCAAGTTTTCAGATTAAACCAATATTTTTACGAGTAAAATACAGATTTTGATCAAAAACTTGAACTACTACAAAGTATTTTCCGAGATCTGACTTGTTAAACTCGAAAAACCTCCAAAAAACGTGATATTATCCGTCCAAAACGTCAAGAAACCTAGGATGTTGCTTATGAACACCAAGAACACCAAGAACACCCCAACCTGGCTTTGATACCACTTGTAAGGTCTTGACTCTACGGATCTATCTCGACGCGACACCGTCCAACGAGTGCGGAATCATCGTTAGCGACTTGACGGTAGGATCACACACACGGAAACACGGAGACTACCACGGTGTTAGACGAACGACTACGAACGCCCCTACACGATGATTCTCTCCGTAACAACTCTCTGGAAACTTGCAAGTTCGAGATCGCCCTTCTGCTTAATCGTTATGAAATTCTGCGAATGTCTCATAATTAATCGAATTAACCCTTAATTATACTGACAGATTCGAGTTTGTCTAGGACAAATTCGAATCAGGCCCAAGGCCCATTTGAATTTGTCCTCATTGACAAATTCGAATTTACCTATAAATTCGAACTTCACATATTAAACTTATATTTGAACTTATGTTTTAACTTATGTTTGAAATTATTTTTGAACTTCTTGTAATGCATTACATCAAGTTCAATCACACAAACAACCAATATCAAACACACATAATCACATATATCAAACACTAGTCAATATTCAATACCAGGTTACTTCACTTGCACAAAATGCTATCAAAACTTAGACTGCTATCGTCACACAAGATGTACTAACAAATAAAAAGGCCAAAGGAATTTCCAAAGTGTTGAATGTTTTAAAGGGAACATCATACCGACAATCGACTTGGAATGTATACCACAACAAACAATCATAGGATATAAAAATCCCTAAGTGTGAAAGTGAAATACTGAAAGTGCGTTTGACACCGCTATCTGATTGAACCTTCTTTGACTTTCTTGCAAAAATATTTTGTTAGTATAAGTTGTAATCTTTAAAGTACTTTTAAGCATTTTTAATTTTGGTTTACTTTACTTTATTTTATTTTACTTTATTTGTTTATTTTATTTTAAGTAGGATAAATGTCAAAGTTACTAGGATGCATTTTTGGTTGAAGAAACAAATATTGCGTGAAAATCTGTTGCTTAGTGTGAATGTTTTTGCGAGGTAGGAAAAATTCTGTTACATGAAAAAGTAGAAAAGGTTGGATTTTATTCAAGAATTTTCAAAATTTTCAGTTAAGTTGGAAATCCAGACAAATTCGAGTTACCTTCGAACTTGCTGGAAGTTTGAACTTAAGCTACGTTCGAAGGTGGTTGATATAAATAGGCCAACAGTACTTCATTAAAGTCATCTACCCTCGAATTTGTTGTCTCGAACTTGTCCAGGTGATCTCGAACTTATCGTTCGAACTTGTCGATTTCGAATTTCTCACTATTTCTCGAAGTTTTCTACTGTGTCTAGAATGTTCATACATACTTAGGAATATTGAAACAACAATATCTATGTAAGTGTAAGATTTGGACATTTTTGTGGCAAAAATCGAACACTTTTGAGTTTTATGACATTTAAAACTAGGTGACTTTAAATCACAAGTTTTAAAAGCTAAAACTTAAAATAAATTATACATAACTTAGATTAGAACCTAATAGGACTAGATTACACTGTTAATTAAGTCAAATGGGGTTAAAATCTTAGTTTTCAAGTTGAAAGTGAACGACTTCGAACTTGTTCTTCAAGTTCGAACTTGTTGAAATATCTATAAGTTAGAAGTCAGTCATGTTCGAATGGGTATTTCGAACTTATTTAAGTTCGAATGGTTTCTAAATTCTCGAATTTGTTTAAGTTTAGAATATGTTAGACTTCGAACTTAATCAAGTTCGAAGTTATGCAAGTTTGACTTTAACAAATTTAATTTTAAATAAATTTCTAACAATTTAATCATCTTTTGTATGCAGATATGGGTGATCGCACATTTTACAACAAGCATAATATGGTTATGGCTGTCGATATCCAATTGCCAGAGGCTCAGCAATACCGTCAAATGATACAATTTCTGACGCAGTACAGAGTGTCATATGCGCTGACGCATAATTTTTCGGTCATTCTGACCTACGTGAGGCAGTTCTGGGATAATCTACAGGTGGATTGCACTGTCACCCCTAATGTGTTGCATACAAGAGTAGGAGGTCAACCAATAGTCTTTTCTACAAACATGTTGAGACAAATTTTGCAGTTGGGCACAGAGGATCAGGAAGCAGGCCCAATAGATTTTCCAATGCCCATAAGGCAAGCGGCCTTTCTGAGAATGGGTTACGCACAGGACATAACAAAGACGTCCTATGTAAAAAAGCGGGTTAATTGGCCAGTAGAGGTATCTGGTCCATGTCATAATGGTGTGTTTTCCACCAAAGAAAGCAGGGTTTGACACAATGGTGTCAAAGTTTCAATCTGCGTTAATTGCCCTGGTATACAATAAGCAGTTAAGCTTCTCGGAGATGTTCTTTAGGGAGTTTGTTCATCAAATAATTGCCCCTGCACGAGAAAGGTTTTTGATGTATCTTCGCTTTATAATGAAGATCATTTGTCACTTTTTGCCGGATCTGCCACCGTTACCTGAGCAAAGTGGCGTTGCTATAATCGATAAGCGTATTTTTGCAGACTGCCAGACCCACAACGCACGAAGGGCTGAGCAAGTCAGGTCACAGTTGGCCCCTCTGTTCGGTGCCGTCATAGATCCTGATTTTGTTGCTCCTGAAAGAGATAATTGGATTGGTGAAACACCCTCCCAACAACAGCAGCATCAGCAACCTCAACAGCCAAGAGCACAGGTAAGACGCACTCCGGTTTCTCTTACGATTCCTCGCTCCCAATCTGCTACAGCAACTAGTGGGCCATCCACATCAGCACCACAATTAGACCAACGGGAATAGACATTGGAGGAGATCTGGGAACAAGGAGCTGCAGCTCAAGAAGATATAGCTGAAGAGTTGGTTTAAGATATTTTGGAACCCCCAGCTGATATGGAGGACATATTCAGGCAGATCGATGAGTATCAACCTCCTGTTGCCGAGTCTGAAGGCACAGAAGGTCGTGAGGAAGGAACAACAGCTAGGGAAGAGGCTGAGGGTCAAGTCGAGACCACCTCTGAATATGAAGCTGAATCAAGTTCCGAGGAAACAGAAGCTGAAGATCCAACTGTTACAATCGGCAGATATGGATCCAGAGTTGTTGTTAGCTGAAGGAAGATGTCATAGCCTGTAATTCGAGACGAAGAGGCCGAAGATTCTGATTTTGAGTTAGAAGAAGAAGCTCTAGTTGCCACTCCACATAGGGCAAAAAGGCATCACTTTATGCAGGGAGCTCCGTCTACTTCTGCTGCTATTCCATCCGCTTCAACCACCGCTCCATCCACATCCGCTTCCACTCCATCCACCTCCGTTTCATTCACCGAAAATCAGCGGTTCACTGACCTGAAGAGCAACGTAGATTTTCAGACAGTCTAAATTTTCCAACTCTCTCACGCAGTGAACGAGTTGCAACAGCATAACGCAAGGTTGGATTAAGAAAATGCCTAGTTACAGAAGACAGTGGCAGCTCAGCAAGAAGCGCTGACAACTCAATAGTCCCAGATCCTGACACTGTAGACCCTGGTAGAGCAGCTTGTTAAAGATCTTCAAGCAAAGGGGGAGAGTAGTTGTCGTGGTGATGAATTAAGGAAAGTAAGTAGGGATGATGAAGAAGGTGATGATCCCTGTATGCAGAAACATAGTGAGCTAGCAAATCTTTCTCAACAGACTGCCCAGCAAGCTAATATTCAGGGGGAGCCTGAGTCCTCGGGTACAGGAGGAGGTGAAGGTAAAGATAAAGGCAAGGCTCCAGAGGTGTCGGAGCTAATTGATCAGGAAATAATTGGAGCCTTGGTCGATACTGATGATAAAAAAGTGATATTTGATTTTGAGGATGAAATAGAAGATCTTGAAGATGGGGAGTTTGTCCCAGAAGACATTGCAGATTGGAGATCCGTTGACGAGGTTTTGGTTGATGAAGAATATGAAGCCGATGAGATCATCATTCAGCAACATCCTATCACAGATACATACAAGATGGCAGAGCAGAATATGATAGACATCGAAGTGTTTAAGGATGCTTTAAATGTTGAATCAGAAAGTAAGAGCCAGATAGAGAACTCACAAATGAAGTGAAAAGAAAGCTTTGGTTCAGAAAGGAAGAAAAAAAGGTCTGAGTTAGCTGTGAAGAAGAAGATGAGATTGCCTAGTCTAGGAGAGTTGTCTGGAGGCATTCTCAGCTGGTTTTTCAATAGAGAGCTACAACTTTTTGTGCTTAAGAGACGTGATGGTTTGCAGTATTTGAAGAGAACGTTGAAAGTTTTTAATACACTGCCAAAATGCAAAGTCAAAGAACTGGCGTGGATGAATTTGATAAACCTAGGAGATGACCAATACGCTGAAGTGATAGCAAGGATCATAAGAAAAGAAGGTCGATCTGGAAGGTTTGAGAAGATGAAGCCGAGGGAAGGAAAAAGGATTATGGATGAATCAAGAATAGATCTGTTGATTGGTAAACCTTGGATGAAGATATTCTATAAACCAGTTAGATGCTTAAGAAACGTTCCGTTGAAGACAATGCCACAGGACGTTCTTGCAAACATGAAGTGGTGGTTCGTCGAAAACGAAACAGCAGAGGCAGTAATGGAGGATCATGAAGACAAAGTCATTTTGAAAGTATATGACCCTCTACATCGTGTAAACCTATCTCAGAGCGACCTGTAGAAGCTTCATGAGCAGCCAATCTATTTTCACGAAGGTTGGAGATCTGAAGGCAGGAAGTACCAGAAGGTAGTTAAGGTTTGTATAGAGAAGGGTTTCTATGTTGGTAGCATTTTGAATAGGCCTAGTACTTAGACTAATTGAATATCTAGTTAGAAGCTATCGTTAAGGGGGAGTCTGTTAGTGAATCTTGTGTGACGATAGCAGTCTAAACATAGATAGTCCTTTTGTAATAGTTCAGGCTTCGTAATTACCTAGTTAATACACATGTTTGATATTGGTTATATATGTTTGATCTTGTTTGTGATTGATGTTTACTTAAGTTCAAAGATAAGTTCAAACATAAGTTCAAAGATAAGTTCAAACATAAGTTCTAGAACAAGTTCAAAGACAAGTTCTAGAATAAGTGTTATTGGTGGACAAGTTCGTGGGCTTGGGCCTTCACGAACTTGTCTTGGCCAAGTTCGAACTTAAGGCTTATAATTAAGATGTAATCAATTTTAATTAAGAATCTTTGCAGAGATTAAATCTTAGAGAGAAGTACGAACTTGTGAGCATTTGTAGAGTGTTAGCAGAGTGTTTTGGAGAGATTCACGTGTCGGGAGGTTTGTTGTTACATCTATCATCGTGTTAGTCTCCGGTTTTAGTGTGCGTGATCGATCCATTAAACCCATAACGAGGATTCCACACTCGTTAGATGGTGTCGCGTCAAGATAGGATCAGTATATTGGTGACCTTACACACCTCGTTAATATAAAGCCGTTCCAATTGATCCATAGTAATAGTACCCGGAACGGCTAAGAAGTGCGCACTCTTCGTTAGTCTATCCGCTATTACCCTGATCATAGCATTACCTCTGGCCGTGCGTGGAAGTCTGACAATGAAATTCATCATAATATGATACCACTTCCACTCGGGGATCTCCAATGGCTGAAGATGACAATGCGGCTTCTGATGCTCTGCTTTTACCCTCACATAAGTCATGCACTGCTCAGCATATCTGCCCTCGTCGCACGAAGCATATCTTCTAGAGTAAGAATAGTACGTTCACTTTGGCCATCTGCATTAGGATGATAAGCAGTACTCATAGAAATTCGAGTACCCATCCCCTCTTGCAACACTTTCCAGAATCTCGAAGTTAAACGACTATGACGGCCAGAGACGATAGACTTCGGCACACCATAACGAGAAATAACTTAAGTGATGTACATCTGTGCCAATGTATCAAGGGAGTACATCTCTTTCATCGGTATAAAATGAGTTGACTTCGTTAAATGATCCACGACCACCCAGATGGAGTCGTGCTGTCTTTTGGTTTTAGACAATTTCGTGACGAAGTCCGTGGTTATATGCTCCCTTCCATTCAGGAACTGGTAGTGGTTGCATATTCCCGAAGGGTTTCGGATGTCCTGCCTTAACCATTTGACAGACTCTGCAGCTTTCAACGAACTGACCGATGTCTTTCTTCATTCCTGGCCACCGATAATCAGTTTTCAGATCGAAGTACATCTTTGAGCTGCCAGGATGAATAGATAACTTGGATTGATGGGCTTCTGATAGAAGAGTGTTACAAATAGAATCATACTTAGGAATCCAGATTCGGTTTCCTTTGAGACATTGAAGTCCCAAATGATTCATAGATAGAAACTGAAGTTGCCCTTTGAGATTTTTAGAACAGTGATTCTCTTCTTTCAGAGCTTCGGCTTTAGCGGATTTAATGTCTTCGATAAGATCAGAAGAAAATACAACAGGAGCCGGGGCATAGCAACACTTTTCAGGATACACCTTTCTACTCAAAGCATCCGCGACCACATTGGCTTTGCCGGGATGATACAGGATGTCAGAATCATAGTCTTGATAAGCTCCAAGGACCGTCGTTGTTTCATATTCAGATCCTTTTGAGTAAATAGGTGTTTAAGGCTTTTTTGGTCGGTGTAAAGCTGACACCGAGTTCCATAGAGATAGTGTCGCCAGATTTTTAATGCAAAGGTAACGGCAGCCAACTCAAGATCATGAGTTAGTGCGCTTTTCTCATAATCTTTCAATTGCCTTGAAGCGTAGGCAATGACTTTTCCCCTTTGCATGAGGACACAGCCTAAACCTGTACTAGATGCATCGCTATAAACGACAAAGTCATCATTGCCTTCTGGTAAGGCTAGGATTGGCGCTTGAATAAGATTTTGCTTTAGAGTCTCAAATGTCTTTTGCTGTTTATCCGCCCACACGAAAGGTGTTTTCTTTCGGGTTAGCATCGTGAGTGGCACATCAATCTTCGAGAAGTCCTTAATGAAACGCCGGTTGTAACCAGCCAATCGAAGGAAACTTCTGATTTCAGAGGAATTGCGAGGCGCTTGCCACTTCTGAACAGCCTCGATTTTAGACAGATCAACTGAGATACCTTCGCCAGATATGACATGGCCAAGGAATTGAATCTATAAAAATGACCAAGTAAAATTTCAAGTTACGTATTCAAACAAAGAACGCTTAGGAAATAGCTCGAGACAATATAAAGTTATACCTGTCTGAGCCAGAATTCACACTTGGAAAATTTTGCATAGAGTCTTTCCTTTCTCAATAACTCTAGCAGTTGACGCAGATGAACAACATGAGCCTCCGTTTTGGAGTAAATCAGAGTATCGTCAATGAATACGATAACTGATTTATCCAGCATTGGCCAGCACACGCGATTCATGAGATCCATGAACGCCGCTGGTGCATTCGTTAAACCAAACGGCATTACGAGAAATTCATAATGGCCGTATCTCGTTCGGAAGGCTGTCTTTGGAATATCCTCTCTTTTACTTTCAACTGATGATACCCAGAACGAAGATCGATTTTGGAGAAGTAACTTGCTCCTTGTAGCTGATCAAATAAATCATCGATTCTGGGCAGAGGATACTTTTTTTTGATGGTGACTTTGTTCAACTCACGATAGTCGATGCACATACGGAGAGTTCCGTCTTTCTTTTTGACAAACAAGGCAGGTGCACCCCACGGAGATGAACTAGGTCGGATAAATCCCTTCTCTAACAGATCTTGCAATTGCTTTAACATTTTCAACATCTCTGCACGCGCAAGTCTGTAGGGAGCTTTGGCGATTGGAGCCGCACCAAGAACTAAGTCAATTCCGAACTCAACTTGACATTCCGGTGGCACTCCAGAAATATCATCAAGAAATACGTCTGGGAACTCACAGATGATCGGAATATCGTAAATGGATTTATTGTTGGCTTCAGAAACGGTTTCAGATGAGACAAAACACAAATAGGATTCGTGACCCTTAGTTAAATATTTACGCGATTTCTCAATAGAAATGAAGCAGTGAGCACCTTTAGCTTGTCGCCTTTGATTTCTAACACTCGGCCGTCTGAAGTCTTGATTCTGATGATTCGGCGGTTGCAGACAGTCGTAGCTTCATTGTTTGTTAGCCAATCCATGCCGATAATAACGTCGAACTCTTTTAACGGAATCGAGATAAGATCGAGGTTGAACACAATGTTATTAACAAGTAATGTGCGATATCGGTAAACAGAATCAGCCATAACATAATTGTTACTGGCCTTCTCTATATTGATTATAACAGGAAGCTTTGATGGAGATTTTGATAATCTTTGCGCAAAAGAAATCGAGATGTATGAACGACTTGCACCGGAATCGAATAGCACGCGCGCAGGTATTGAATTTAGTAAGAACGTATCGGTTACCACATCAGGGGTTTCTTTCGCTTCCTCCGCTGTTATCTGGAATGCACGGGTCCTTGCAGTTGGAGTTGCGGCTGCGCTTTTCATCATAGAACCTCCAGCTGATGACTGTCATTGACCTCGGCGTCCACTCTGACATTGATACATAAGATGTCCACGCTTTCCGCATTTTGCACATCGAAGACCCCGCTGGGGATATTCTTCACTGCTGTGGCCGATCCTGCTACATAGATAACAGGCTACATCGTCGGGATTGCACATTCCCGTGTGTGATTCCCTACATCTTTTACAAAATCGGGGTTCATTCGTTAGAGAATAGGCTTGAGCTTTTTGAGGCGAGCTGTATTGTTGAGACTGTTGGGGTTGCTGAGATTGAGATTTGATGGGCTTAAAGAATCTGCCGAATCTCTGCTTCTTTGGGGGAGAAGGACATGTCGGGTTTGTTGATGGAGCATAGAGTTGATCGCCATACTCTAAATATCCTCTCTCTATCATCCTTGCAACATCAACCATCTCTAAGTAACTCTTATACTTCATCGCGCTCATCGGGTGTCTGTACCTCGAGTTAAGCCCTCCGTGGAATCTATTCATTTTTCTTTCCTTGGTGGCTACTTGATATGATGAATAGCCATAGAGCCGCGAGAATTCGTGCTCATACTCGTCAACAGTCTTGGTTCCCTGAGTTAGTTGCATCAATAGGACCTCCATTTTGTCTTGTTAGTCAACAGGACAATACTTTGCATTAAACATATCAAGGAACTGATCCCATTCCATAGTCTGGATGACCTATTCTCCATAAATACTTCTCTGAGTCTTCCACCAAGCACGGGCAGCGCCAACGAATAAAGCAGAAGCATAACTCACTTTCTTGGATTCTAACCAGTCAAAAATTCTGAAGATTTCTTCAGTATGGCTTATCCAATCCATCGCCTGGATTGGGTTGACCGTACCCTCAAAGTTAAGGGCACCACTAGCTTTAAAATCTTTAAACTTACAGCCTTTCGGCTGCTCAATTTGGGTATCTGGGTTTGACTTATCAGAATCAGACTCATTATTCTGGACTTGTTTATCTTTTCTCTTATTCTTTTTATCAGCACGTCTTTTTGCTTCGGCCTCATCTCTAGCCTGAAGCTGTTCTTGAATATTCTTGTTTTGTAGTTCTGAGTGTTGGGCTAATAGTGGTTGTACCATTTCAAACATCTGTTGGGTAGTCATGTTGTTCGAAATGTCACCTGATCCTGACATCTTTACTGAAAATTAAAATCATTTAACTATCAGTTTATAGACTGAGAGCTATGTACCCTTTATCCCATCCTAACAGTCTATACATCCTATCTCAGTTCAAACCACCTAAATGATTGATACATATGTATTGCTTCAGTTTGAGACCAAGTATTACTCACGTAATACTTGATTCACTCAAACTATGGTCTTTGATACCATCCTGTGAAGACCTGTCCTTACGGGGCAGTCCTCAAAGTCTAGGTCCCACATCTTGCAACACGATAACAATCATAACTAAGATAGCGTAATTATATTGCGGAATTTCAAATTACAGGTACAAAATATTAGGACGAGTTTAATACAATTTTAGTGCAAATTATAGTTTTCAAATTAAACTTATAAAGGGTATAATCTAATCTAATTCATGTCATCATACAATCAAATCAATCTACCCAGACCACCACAATTATCATATGCCTATCTGTACCAAAAGGTTTGTTGAGTAGTGGTCTATGAAAATCTTCAACTGATCTTGAAAGACCTAAGAACTAGGTCCGGCAGGTGCCTTTCCCTTATCTTTTCCTGTAAAAAGTTTAAACAACAACTATAAGCAATGCTTAGTGAGAATATAGATTTTTAGATTACATGCATTTCAAGCGGATCATGGGTCTAGCGTGATATATCTTGACTGCCGCTACAGCCACTCATGATTGAGACATAGTAGTCATAGAGTCGGATGATGTTCAACCCACGCTCACGCTTTTAATCGTGGGGATCAGCCACATACTGGGCTAGCTACCAGTAAATCAACATGGGGGAACATCGGAGTATCATTACCAAGTTCAATAGATTGGTGAAGTAACATGGTCTAGAACAATAGACCGACAAGGCTAATCATACTAAGCTGAATCAATACATCAAAGACACAAGGAATGATGGAAGCATAAATAATCAATGTCATGATAGCAATAAACTCATAACAATATCTGAAATGAACTGTAAGTACTATGTCATGCGGAATGATAAATCAAATAGCTATCATGATCCACTGGGCATCACCGAACCATGGTGAACACAGGTCACAATCCAGCTGATCATGTATGAATGTCAAAATAATCTATCATCAACAATATGTCTCAACCAGAATCTACCATGTAAAACTGAATATCTATAACTCACAGGTTCTGTTGTCTTTATCAAGCAGATTAAATACCACCACCTGAGTTATCTCAGGATTTTTTCTTTAATCTTTGTCTTTCTGGACTCTGGCTTTGCTTTTCAAATCTTTGACTCACTTTCAATATCTTTAATCTTTAGTTCTTTGTTCAGAATTTATCTGAATCTGTCCAGAATTATATCATAGCAAGAACATTTTAGCTTTAAATCTTTATTTGATCTGATTCTGATAACTGATAACTCATCAATCATTGTACACTTTCTTTGACTCTTTGAAATCTCAATGAGATATATATATATATATATATATATATATATATATATATATATATATATTATATCATGTTGCTTTAATTAATGATCCATAATTATTATAATCATGAATATTATAATTGTAACACATCATTTATTTATTATTTTAAAATATCAAAATAATACATCCGAATTAAGTAACCGAATACGGACCATCCGGATTTGGACCATCCGAATTGGGTCATCCGGATTCGGACCATCCAAGTTCGGATCAATCCTCATCCGAATTCGATTCAACTTTCAACCGAAGTAGGCCCGAAATGGTATTTCGTCCGAAGTAGGTGCTTCATCCGAATTCGGATCCCAAGACTTATAAATTTTCCAAGTTTTGTTCTTGAGGTTTCCAGTTTTGCATATACTGGTTTTTCATCAAAAAGTTCACTAAACACATTTTTATTAACATGCAACTTAAAATAAAGTTATGTTATCATTATTAAAGTGTTTTTATACTATTTTCCCTATCATTAACACATTAAATTACCTAAAATCATCCAAAATCCTTACTTTTTGTCAAGAACACAAATTTTCACAAAAACTCCGATTTTTACTTTATTTGAACGATCCAACATATGATTTTTGTTTCTATAACTTCTAATAACTTAAATTCATGATTATATACTGAAAATTTAAACATGCAACCAACATTTAAACTTCAAATATTGGATTTTCGGTTTTTCACAAAACCGAACACTTAATCTTTAAAAACTGTAATTTTAAGTAATTATTACCTTGAATTCTTGTCGTTTCTTGATGTTTGATGCTTATTATAGCCCCTTCTTGAATTAAAATCTTCATTTAATTGCACAATTTATGGATTTCTTTGATGATTTGTGAAGGAAGTCGTAGCTTCTAGAGAGAGAGAGAGAGAGAGAGAGAGAGAGAGAGAGAGAGAGAGAGAGAGAGAGAGAGAGAGAGAGAGAGAGAGAGAGATGAAAATTTTCTTAAATGTGATAATGAGCATTAATGTCATTATTTTAGGTTTATATATTTCAACTTTTCTTATATGTGCAATTAACCCCCTCAACTTTTGCATTTTACATCTCTTTAAATTTGATTATCTATATACTTTATAACATTTATATAATTTAATTAAATAATTTCATTACTTAATTAAATTACAAAACAAATAATGTAATTAAATTACATTATTAGATCAAACGCAGAAATTAATGTTCAGTTAAAAGCTAGGTTGTTACATCTTCCGAGTCAGCAACTGCGCTGAAGAAAACAAGGTGAAGTTCGCCATCCATACGCTTCAGGATGGAGCCCTTATGTGCTGTAACTCATATGTGCAGTCTGTCGGGAACGAACAGCATGTCTACTCCCATGGACTGATTTGAAGAGGATGATGACAGACGAATATTGCCCGAGAAGCGAGCTCCAAAAGATGGAGTCTGAGTTTTAGAATTTGTCGATGAACGAAACGGATATTGCTGGGTATACAAACCGTTCCATGAGCTGAGCTTGCTATACCCCGGAATGGTCACCCCGGAATATAAAAGAGTCGAGCGCTACATCTGGGGCCTCTCCCCCCAGATCCAAAGAAATGTGACCTCTTCAAACCCAACGATGATCCAGAATGCCATTCGTATGGCACAGAACTTGATGGATCATGTAGTGCATCAGGGAGCAACAGTTTCAATGTCTAATGATCACAAGCGGAAATGGGAAGACCGCTCAGGAAAGAATTCGGGGAATCAGAAAAACAAACAAGAGACAATCAAGGCCTACGTACTTGGGTCTGAATCCAAGAAAATCTACACTGGCAACAAACCGTATTGCATTAAGTGCAATTATCATCATAACGAACTGTGTACGAATCCCTGGTGCAAGTGTAAGAGACAGGGTCATCTAACCAAGGATTGTAGAGCTTCCAGTCTCGGCACCAGCAACGGATCTCAAAAAGGGTGTTTTTAGTGTGGAGTTGCTGGGCATTTCAAAAAGGACTGCCCAAAGTTGAAGAATGTCGGGGGAGCTCAAGGAAAAGCTGTTTGTCATGGGCAGTGGGAAAGCAAGACTGAATACCGATGTGGTCATGGGTATGTTTCTTCTCAACAACACTTATGCTTTTATTCTTTTTGATACCAGTGCTAATTGGAGCTTTATATACCCTAAGTTTAGTAAGCAAATAAATGCCACTCCTACCCCATTAAGTGCCACGTATGCAATAGACGTTGCTGACGGTAAGACACTGAAAACGAATAACATAATTCGAGGATGTTCCTTAGAACTAGTAGGTCAACAATTTGAAATAGATTTATTGCCCGTCAAACTGGGAAGTTTTGACGTAGTTATAGGCATGGACTGGTTATCGAAGAACCGTGCGGCAATCGTGTGCGATAAGAAGACGGTCCGCATACCCTTAGCCAACAAAAAGGTCCTAACTATCCAAGGCGAACGGAGAAACAACAAAGTAAGCATCATTTCATGTCTTAGGACCCTGAAGTGTCTGCGAAAGGGGTGTCAAGCAATCCTAGTCCACATGAAGGAAAAGGAGCCGAAGGAGAAGCGGCTCGAAGATATTTCTTTAGTCAGTGATTACCCCAATGTCTTTCCAGAGGACCGGCCTGGACTCCCGCCATCAAGAGAAGTCGAATTCCAAATCGACTTAGTTCCAGGGGCGGCACCAGTGGCTCGAGCTCCGTACCGTTTAGCCCCATCGGAAATGCAAGAACTCTCCAATCAGCTGCAACAGCTTTTGGATAAAGGATTTATCAGACCGAGTTTCTCACCCTGGGAAGCTCCGGTTTTGTTTGTGAAGAAGAAGGACGAAACTTTCAGAATGTGCATCGACTATCGGGAACTAAATAAGTTGACCATAAAGAACCGGTACCATCTCCCAAAGATCGATGACCTATTTTACCAACTCCAAGGGTCAAGCATCTATTCGAAGATTGATCTAAGGTCTGGTTATCATCAGGTCAAAGTTCACGAGGAGGATATTCCCAAGACAGCTTTTAGAACCCGGTTTGGTCATTACGAATTGCCAGTGATGCCATTTGGACTGACCAATGCGCCAGCCGTATTCATGGACGTTATGAATCGGGTGTGTAAACCGTACTTGGACAAGTTTGTGATTGTATTCATAGATTAAATCTTAATCTACTCACGAAACAAGGAGGAGCATGAGCAACATTTGAAGCTAAATTTGGAGTTGTTGGAGAAAAAATAACTATATGCCTAACTTTCAAAGTGTGAGTTTTGGCTAAGAGAAGTAAACTCCCTCAGTCATGTGATCAACAGTAAAGCAATTCAGGTTGACCCTACAAAAATCAAAGCCATCAAGAATTGGGGAACTCCTAGAACCCCCACAGAGATACGCCAATTCCTAGGTCTTGCCGGATATTATAGGCGATTTATCGAAAATTTCTCAAAGATCGCCTGATCTCTAACAGAACTGACCTGATAGGACGTTAAGTATGATTGGGGTGATGACCAGGAGGCGGCATTCCAGTTATTGAAGCACAAGTTGTGCAGCGCGCCTATTTTGTCGCTACCCAAATGAAGCGAGAACTTTGTAGTTTACTGCGATGCTTCACACAACGGGTTGGGTTGTGTGTTGATGCAGAAGGATAAGGTCATAGCCTACGCTTCTCGACAACTGAGGGTTCACGAGGTGAATTACACAACACATGACTTAGAGCTGGAAGCAGTGGTTTTTGCCCTCAAAATTTGGATACATTACTTGTACGGTACAAAGTGTATTGTATTCACGGATCATAAGAGTCTTCAACACGTCTTGAACCAGAAGGAGTTGAATATGAGGCAGCGCCGTTGGATGGAGCTATTAAGTGATTACGATTGTGAAACTCGTTATCACTAGGGGAAAGCTAATGTGGTTGCAGACGCTGTGAGCTGAAAGGAACGAGCTAAGCCATTAGGAGTACGAGCCTTAGTGATGACCATACAGGCCAACCTTCCTTCCTTAATTCATGATGCGCAAGTGGAAGCTGTTAAGGAGGAAAATATAATTAATGAAGTCCTGAGAGGAATGGATAAACAGTTTGAGATAAGGGCTAATGGGAATTGATATTTCATGAATAAAGTCTGGTTACCTAGCTTTGGTGGAGTAAGAAAGCTGGTTATGGATGAAGGACACAAATCAAGATACGCTATTCAACCTGGATTCGCTAAGATGTATCATGATCTCAAGGAGCTGTACTGCTGGCCTAACATGAAGACTGACATTTCCACATATGTCAGCAAGTGCTTAACCTTCTCCAAAGTTAAGTCAGAACATCAAAAACCATCTGGGTTATTGCAACAACCAGAGATTCCACAATGGAAGTGGGAACGGACAACCATGGACTTCATAACGAAACTGCCAAAGACATCAAGTTGGTATGATACAATATGGGTAATAGTTGACTGCCTTACAAAGTCCGCGCACTTTCTACCGAATAAAGAGACCGACAAGATGAATAAGCTGGCTCAAATTTACCTCAAGGAAGTCGTCTCTAGGCATGGAGTGCTTGTCTCAATCATTTCAGATAGAGATAGCAGATTCACATCCATATTTTGGCAGTCATTACAGCAAGCTTTGGGTACAAACTTCGACATGAGTACCGCATATCACCCTCAGACCGATAGTCAGAGTGAAAGAATGATCCAATTGATTAATTGATATGCTAAGAGCCTGTGTAATCGATTTCGGGAAGAGCTGGGATACCCATTTGCCTTTAGTCGAGTTCTCGTACAACAACAGTTATCATTTGTAAAAAATATTTGAACATTGTTACATTCATCGAAATTTTAGAATTTCAGAAAATCATTTGTTGATTCTGATTTTGTTGATGAAATGGAATGAATTTTGGATCGAACGTGCGAAATTTAAAGGCGAATCTGACGATATAAGCATCAGATATTATCTCTAAACACACAGAATTTAATCGAAAATTTTCAGATTTTTTTGAAAAAGTGTCTGTTCTTGAGGTATTTGATCGATTTTTGATTTTTAATTGAAAATTACCCAAAGTTGTTTCACAAAAGTTGTTGCTGTGTGAAAAACGCATACTCGATCATAATTTGAGGTCATTTGGAGAATTTTAATTGAAAATTTTTGTTTTTGAACTTGATTTTTATCAGTTTTTGATCAAACTCGGGCAACACTAAAATCGTAGTTTTGAACGAGTTTTATGCTTTATTGATCGAGTTTCATGCTTTATTGATCGAGTTTGATGCTTTATTGATCGAGTTTCATGCTTTATTGATCGAGTTTATTGCTTCTTTAATCGAGTTTCAAAGAGAGTCATCCGAGTTTCATTGTTCATCAACCGAGTTTCATATAGAGTAATTCGAGTTGGACTACAAGTTCATTCGAGTTTCATTCATTTCACATTCGAGTCGAATCACTCTTCATTCGAGTTTCAATAAGCTTTATTCGAGTTTCTTCTTGTTCATTCGAGTTTCATACTTAATCATTCAAGTTTGATACTTATTCATTCGGGTTTTATCATACTTTTGACTGTTTGACCTTAGCTGCTTAAATTGGTCATAACTTTTGACTGGAACATCGTTAGAAGGCCTACCATACGTCAAATCGAAGCATGAAAAGAGATCTACATTTCTAGAACTTTCAAAGACGGTTCGGTAAATTTTCTTGACCCAATTACACTCCAGAAAAAATTTACAGGTAATTTTCTACAGAAAAGCTGAAATTTCAAAGTCAAAAAGTCAATTTAGATCTAATTTTTCACAAGCTCTCATTCATAGATATAGTTTTCAAAGTTTTATCATATTTCACTCATTTTTCCATAAAAGATCTTGAAAATTCATTTTTCTACAATTCATAATGGTGTTTGAACAATTTTCAAAATCTGAGCTTATTGTCAAACTTAGTGAATCTGAAAAGATTCGTAAGAACAATTATGACATTCTCGTTCAGTTAAATACTGATAAACATTTAGCCTTATGTGACCTACAAATACTGAATGAAGAAATTCAGAGCTTAAAATATAAAAAAAAACTCTGAGAGTTGTGCACATCAGTTGAAAATATCTGAATTACTTAAAGAACTTAATGAGCTGAAACAAGAAAATTTTCAGACTGCAACTCAACTCAAATATCTTTTGCCTGAAAGATTTGATCTTTACAAGAAAGTTAAAGATCTTGAAGAATTACTTTCCAAGACAAATGACACTGATCAAAATTGTATTGTAAATAAATCTGAAGAATTTTTTGTTCTTGAAAAAGACTTATATTTTACTAAAGATTCTCTTGAGAAAGAAAGACATGAGTTCTTACTGAAAGAACAAGATTTAAAACAAAATCTAAGTTGTTTGAAGATGAAAGAAAGGTGTCCTTAATTAAAGAACAATCTTTTAAAACTGATTTCCAATCATTTGATAATGATATAAATTCTTATTTGGTCATTATCAAAGGTTTAGAAGATCAAATACTTCATCTTACCAAACAAATTAGTGATTCTCCTTCTTCAAATGAATCAAAGGTTGAGATTCCTTCAGTATGTTTAAAATCCAAAGTTGATCATTCTGATTTATCTACGTAAAGTGAAAAGAATCCAACTGAATTTTCTAAATTTGATTCTTCTTCACATCTTATACTTAAGTATCTATTAAAGATACACAGAGGAAAAGATAAAGTTGTTGAACAACTTCCGGTAAAGATTTACACTGGGGAATCTTCAAAGTCAACTTTTCCTAAAGTTTCCGGAAATACTGGTCATTCTTCACAGAAAAGAATTTCTCAGAAAAACACCAAGTATTACCAGAAGCAGGCTAGAACTGGACAGTTGTTCATAAAGAACAGTTTGAAAAAGTCTGAATATTCAAACTCAAGTCTCTTTAGAAATTCATATATTCAATTTTCAAATACTCAAAGAAATTTGTTTTTTGTTTTTCAAAGAGAAGCTGATTGTTATAATCTGCACTGGGTACCTAAACCCCAATTTAAGTGGGTACCAAAACCCGTTTTGAAATGGGTACCCAAGAGCGCTAACCTGCCTGGATCCAAATCTGTTTGGATACCAAAGACATCTTAAATTTTGCAGGTTATAGGTTTCTTATCATTTCAGATAAGGATCTGTTCTTCACTTTAATAGGCTCTTGATTACTTCAGATCAAGACACGTGCTTCAACTCAAAATGGTTTTTAGTCATATCAGACTTGTAGCTCCCGAAAGGTTACCTAAGTATATAGCCTTAAGCTGTAGAGGGGGGGTGAATACAGCTATTTAAAAACTACACACAATTTTCTTAATGTATGTATGTATTATCAACAAATGTTAATTACAAACGAGCTTGAATGCGGAAATGTTCAAGCTGAGATGACAGATACAACAGAATGTTTGACTAGCCTAAGACAGTCTTAAACTAGTTACAATGAATACACTCACTAAGAATCACCCACTGTGTTTACAAGACTCTGAGGAACATCTTGAACAAGAACAGCTTAGACACTGAGTACTGTTTTATTCAAACAGACTTGCATGCATGAAAGACTTACTCTGAATGCACGTTCACTCTTGGTTTCAGCACTTAGCTTTTTGGCTTGGTCTTTCAATCCTTGGAAGTTTCTTTTTATACTCACTCAGAGGATCTAAGTGAAGCTTCTTCATTGCACGGAATGAAAAAGGTAAAGTCTTGTTGAAAAGAAAACATAACCTTTTCTGCACATTCTGAAAAGCAGACTTGTCTTTATGTGGGCAGAACTTTTGTCTTTTCACTTTGTCTACTGTTGCATTGCCTTTAACTAAATAAGGAATGTGAACTTTGTGTTTTTCTTCCTTTGTAAAGGCCTATTTTGATATAAGAAAAAGGTCTGTCACCCTTTTTAAAATATCCTTTTGTCTACATGTAACAGAACAGCTTGGGCAGGCTGAGCAGTTCTGATTTCCACTTTGTCTTCGACTTTGTAAACTGATCTTGTAGTCAAAAACAATACATGAGGACTTGGAAACATATTCCATAAAGTGTTTAGCCTGTTCACAAAGAACAGGTTCTGTTCACAAAGAACAGAACACTTGTAAACTGCCCAAGCTACTCACCAGTGTAGGGCAGCGTAGACAGTTTATGTCCAGCCTGTTCAGCAGACTGAACAGCTTGGGCAAAACTGCCTTTGTTGCAACACATGCAACACATAGAACAGCTTCAGGCTGATATTGCAAATCATTTTCAGGTTTCTATAAGGCATATAACAGGCCTTAAATTCAACCTTCAAAAGCGTCAACAGGTTTGATTAATAATCTCCCCCTCAGATGCAGAACAGGTTTGACTGAGGCCTTTTTGTGCCTAACAGTCTCCCCCTATTTGCAATAACCAGTCTAAGCTGGCCTTATCAAAAATCACTATATATTTTTATAGTACATTTGTTGAAATAAGATTACAACATCAACATAAAGTAAAAGATCAGTTTATATATACACTGATTTTTGATTACATAGAACAACACATGTTCTTACAAAAGTACAACTGATGTACTGATGTATATTACAACTAATGCAAAATAGAAAATTACAACTTATGTAAATAAAGTACAACTAATGTACATCAGATTTTGGACTGTTTCTGTTGGGAGCAAATAATGGTAAGCCTGTCCAACTGATGGAAAGCTTCCATTCTTCACCTACCCAGATGGTAGATGGACTTCATTACAATGGAGGGGGACCTTCAAACATCTTCTCAAGTTCCTCTCTAGTATCCTCAATTTCTTCAATTTCACTCCTGATGATCATAAACTTGGGATCTTCTAGTTCACCTCTCTCATAACAGCCTCTTAGCTGATCCCAGATAGCTGCTCTCCACTTGCTTGACTGCCTGAATGAAACTGCAAGTCTGAAGGCTACAAGTTGTCTCAGATCCACCTTGTATAGATCTGATGCTCTCTGAAAGCATTTCTTCTGAGTTAGGGGATCTACAAAGAACGCCCCCAGCTCAGGCTCTTCAATGATCTTGCCATCTTCAAACTCTATTCCACTAGGCAGGCTGTGATCAACTCCCTTCATCTCAATAGCATAGTCACCTTGTTCTATCAGGATGAGGAGTTGTTCCATCTCAGTGTCCTTCCTTGTTCTCCTGGCCTTTATTTTTGGTTGTGTCACATAGACACCTTCACTAACCTCTTTGGAGATAAGGCCAAGATTCTTCACTCTCTCCATCAACTTCTTGACGTATGCTCTGATAGTCTTAGCAGTTTCTGACTTAGACTCACTCAGAGCAACTGCCAGCTCAATCCATTCTCTGTACCCCATTTGTGTAACATCAGTGAAGTCATATGTTTCTAGTTCTAAGCCTGTTGCACCCATTTTGGTTATTTTCAACTTCCACTGACTGCCTTTTCTTGATATGGGCACAACTTTTACAATTGCTTCCTTGGCAAGCCTCCTATCAGCAACATCTTGAAATTTTCTTCTTGCCAGGTTGTCAAAGTGAAACTAAGCTCTTGCAGATGGCACTGAAGTTTTGGTCACTGAGACCAGAGCACCCTTTTCTTTTTCTGCTTCCTTCTCTTCTGCTGATCCCTTAGCAGCTTCCAATATCTTCTTTTGCACAACCAGAGAGGACATTTTGAGTTTCCTTGCCTCTTGAAGTGCAAAAGACTTAGCAGCTTTGGCAGATTCTTCTTCTATCCTTAAAGCTTCCAGGGCTTGAAGCTGTTCTTCTCTAAACTCAAAATATTTGTGCATAGGAAGACCCATTTCTTTGGTCCTGACTTTGTGAAATTTGATTTCTGCTGCTTTCTGCTGTAGGGGATCAACTGCTTCTTTTTCTTTTCCTATAGATGCTGTAGTAAGAGCAGCTTCAGTACTTTCCTCCTCCTACTCTTCTTCTTCTTGTAAGATCAGATGCCTCCTTCTGCTGCTTGGCCTGTCCTCAGGAATAAGTTCCTCCCCCTTAGATTGAGCAGGGTTTGGAGTTTCAGCCTGAGTAGGCTGAGCAGCGTGAGAGACACCCTCCATTGTACCTGTTGCAGATGCTCCTGCTGGTTGACCAGTGAGTATTGCAGGTACTGATTTCTCATTAGGAGAAGAAGTTTTCTCCCCCTTAGACTTAGTCTTCGAGGCAGATGACTTCTCCCCCTTTAAAGGAGATGGACCAGCACCTTCAACGCCTGGTCTGCCTGAAGACACAAAGTCAGCAGGCTTGCCAGCAGTTTTGGCAGCAGGCTTGGGGCCAACCAGGCTATTCACTAAGAAAGCCAGGTTGTCCTTCACCTCTGCAAGCTGTGAAAGACAGGTTTGAAGAGAAGAGGATTGGGTATCAGCAAGGGAGGTCAGCTTGACAATGTTTTCCCTATCAGAAGCTGTGAACAGCAAACTTTGATGCTGTGCAAGATGGAGTTCAAGAGAATCTTGCACATCAGCAAGGTTTGTTGACACAGAATTGGATAGGGAGCCAATGAGTGTGTTCAAACTGGCCAGAGTGGCAGGAAGAGTAGAATTGCAAGAAGTGAGGAGAGATGACAGCTGTTGAGAAATAGCTATCATTGAGGACACAGAGTCCTGTTGTAGTGAAAGAGTTGAGGAGAGGGAGGTAGACACAGTTTGCAGCTGTGCAGTGAGTGCAAGCAGCTGTGGAGAATTATCAGTTTGTGGAGGGGCAGGGAAGGAATCTTTGAACAAATCAAAGAACCACTTAAGCTGTTCAGACACAGAGTCTGAAATAATAGAGGGTAGAGAGGTCATAGTAGTTTCTAAAGAACCAACTTTGGTGGTCAGCAGAGGAAGCTGATCATTCAAAGGCAGGTCTTTAGGAGATGGAGGTGTATGGGTGGACTGTTTAGATTGGGTTGATGGAGAAGAAGATGAAGAGGCTGGTGTATGAGGATGTGATGGAGAGGGAATAGGAACATTTGAGAGAAGCTCCATAGCCTGGGCAAAAGTAATGTGGCTCAGCTTGGAGGGGTCAAAGGGTCCCTCAGCAGTGGCAGTAGCTGCATCATCAGGAGAGGGGGTTGATGATGGGGGCCTTTCAGATGCTGCTTGTGTTACAACACCTTCATGAAGGCCAGTGGGTGTTCCCTCTGCAGTGCCTTGGTGTAAAAGCACCTCATCATGGGGAGATGGGATATGCATTTCAACATCAGCAGTGGTGAAACCTGCTGATGGAATTTGCATGGAAGGAGCAGCCTCACCAAAGGGATGGTATGTTCCCTAAGGTTCATCAGCTTGGGTTGTTGGTCCCTCAGCAGCTGTTTGGTGTAGAACAGCTGAATCATAGGGAGCAGAAGTTTGAGGTTGAGCTACTGATTGGTCTATATCAGCAGTGTGGGCACCTCGTGCAGACTCAGGGTGTAAAGAAGTTTGAGTAGGGGACAGTGTGGACTCAGTATGGAGTGGAGAGGGCTCTTGTCTTTCAATATCCTCAGCCTGTTGGGAGGCTGGAGTAGTTGAGGTGGTTATCTCCTTTTGTACAACTGGTTCCTGTTGGAAGGAACCAGAGGGTTTAGGCTGACTCTGGGTGGACGCAGGTTGGAGTGAAGCAGGCTCCAATTGTGCTGAACCTTTTCCCAAAATAGGAGAGGTAGCAGGGGTGGCTTCTCTTACAACTGAATCCTGTTGAGAGGGAACAGAGGAGCTGGTTGTTTGGGCTGATTTTCTTTTGCGGTGGTATAGAATGGATGAAGTGGGTGATTGAGGAGAGGAGATGAGAGGTTCAGACTGGACAGGTTTAGAGACTGGGTCAGAAACAGGTGGGTCGGCCTGTTCCATGGTCTCAGGTGCCACAGAGGCACCAGCCACAAAGGCTTCAGGGTCAACAGATGACCCAGGGTGAGGAGTCTACTCCCCCTCAGCCACAGAGGCTAAGGGTGCAGACTCAGACTAAGCTGTTTTGGCCTTCTTTTGCACAGGCCCAACTTCAGTGGTTGCCAAGGTCCTTTTAATATGCTTGGACCTGGCTTTGGATTTTGCCTTGGGAGCAGCTTCTGGATCCACCCTCACAGCAGAGGGTCATTCCACCATTCCTAACAACCTCCTCATTGGTGTTGATAGAGGAGGTTCATTTGGAAGAACAGCAGTATAGAAAACTCTATTCCCTATTACAGGGAAGGCAGCAGTATGAAGTAGGGGCTGAGAGTTATACAGACGCTCACCACAAATGTGTCTGAATATGAGGCTTAGAAACCTTGGGTACCGAACAGCAGCTGGTCTTGTCTCCTGCTGCACCAGGTTCCTCAAATTCAAAAAGATCCACTTAGCCATGTCCATTGTAGTCCCATCCACCAGCTGTAGGACTATTGGGATTTCATCACGGCTAAGTTGGTCAAATGAACCAACTTTGCTGCTGAAGCTCATCATGACTAAGGCAAACTGGAAGCTGTAGGTAGGAGACAGATCCTTCCTGAACAGCGTAGCACCAATTTTGGGTTCTGCTACACCACAGAAGCGTAGCAGATTGCCCATTTGTTCATTCTCAGGCTGAGGCATGTCATATGAATGAGCAACGGGCAGATGAAGAACTTCCCTGAGAAGATCAATAGTGATCTCAATGGTCTGAGTCCCATTGAGAATAGTCCCTTTGATGACTTTGGTGTTGGGGTTGTAGGAACAAGTGTACCAAAACTCGTACACCATCTCCTGGTACAGGACACCAGGAGTAGCAGTCATGGCATAGTTCAACGGATGAACTGTCAAAAACTCCACCATTTGGTCATAACCTTTCCCCACATAATTTTTGGGGATTGTGAGGTTTGCAATGTAGTTAGTGGGTTTGAGGGTTAGCATTGTGGTGACTGATGAATGTTTCTGCACATCATCACCAACAAATAGTGGTAGGAAGGGGTTGTTTCTGGGAGCCATTTTGAGAGTAGTGAGAGTAGCAGAAGCACAAAACACTTAGTCGATTTTTAGGGTTCTTAGGAGGTTTATGATAGTAGTGAGGAAGACGAAGATGAAACAGTATGAGGTATTTATAGGATTTGAATGTGAGAGGGTATGAGAGAGAAACATTTGGGCGGTTTGATTTGAAAAAGTCGTTAACGGAAAACGGAACGGTTGTCCATGTCAGACCGTTTGTCAAACCACTTGAGCCCTTTTTAGTCACTAACACACGTAACCCACATTATCCGCAGCAATTAAGTTAAATAAAAACAGAAATTAAGTAACTTAATTTTGAAGAAAGTTAATTAAAAACTGTTGGTCTAAGCTGTTGGTCAAACCTGTGATGAGCAGGGTCATCACAAGCTGTTCATTCTTCAAGCTGTTCCCTCAACCTGTTCAGCCATGTAGGAACAGGTTGTGTCCAATAGCTGATCAGGTTACAAGACAATGTCTTGTAAATCAGTGTGAGGGAATGAGCAGAGTGAAGAATGGACCATCAGAGCAGGCTGGACGAGGAAACTGTTTTTGTTCAGCCTGTTGTATGTTCAAGCTGTTCAAGGATTTCAGAAAAATGGCTAAGTACAAAACATGCATAGCCTGTTCTGTCTAAGCTGTTTTGAGAAACTTGAGCAGAGTGACACATACAAAGTCTTAGACCTTTAAGGACACTTAGTCACTTTTGTTTAACATGCCCAACTTGCTAACAAGGTAATTAAACCTGGTTTCATCAAGAGGTTTGGTGAAAATGTCTGCAAGTTGTTCATTTGTGGAAACAAAACTTACCTCCACATTACCTTTCTGAATGTGATCCCTGATGAAGTGATGTCTGACTTCAATATGCTTTGTTCTTGAATGATATACTGGATTGTTGGAGATTGCTATGGCACTTGTGTTGTCACACAGAATAGGAGTTTTCCTATACACAAGCCCATAGTCTTCAAGCTGATGCTGCATCCACAGAATCTGCCCACTGCAGCTTCCAGCAGCAATATACTCAGCTTCAGCAGTAGAAGTAGACACAGAGTTCTGCTTCTTGCTACACCAACTTATCAACTTTCCACCAAGGAGTTGACATCCACCTGTTGTGCTTTTCCTATCTAGCCTACAGCCTGCAAAATCAGAATCTGAATAACCTGTTAGTTCAAGCCTTGAGTCTTTGGGATACCAAAGACCCAAACCTGATGTGCCCTTCAGGTATCTGAAGATTCTTTTAACAGCAGCTAGATGAGATTCCTTTGGATCAGCTTCGAACCTAACACACAAACAGGTGGCAAACGTAATATCAGGTCTACTAGCAGTTAAGTATAGCAAGCTCCCAATCATACCTCTGTAAGCTGTTACTGAAACAGCTTTCCACTGGCATCAGCATCCAATTTTACATTGGTTGCCATTGGGGTGTTAATAGGAGAACTTTGATCAAATTTAAACTTTTTCAATAGATCTAAAGTATACTTTCTTTGATTTATGAAAATTCCATTTGAGGTTTGTTTAACCTATAATCCTAAAAAGAAAGATAGGTCTCCCATCATACTCATTTCATATTTGGATTTCATGAGTAATGAAATATTCTTGCATAACTGCTCATTGGTAGAACCATATATTATATCATCCACATAAATTTGAACAAGCATGATATCAGATTTCACCTTCTTTATGAACAGTGCGGATCCACTTTACCTCTGGAATACCCATTGCTCATAAGGAATTCAGTAAGAGTGTCATACCAGGCTCTAGGGGCTTGTTTGAGACCATAGAGTGCTTTGTCCAATGTATAGACAAAACCTGGATGTTGTTCATTTTCAAAACCTGGAGGCTGCTTGACATAAACTTCTTCTTGCAGCTTCCCATTCAAAAATGCACTCTTCACATCCATTTGAAATACCTTAATGCTCTTATGGGCAGCGTAGGCTAGATACAAACGAATTGCTTCTAGCCTGGCCACAGGAGCAAATGTTTCATCATAGTCAATTCCTCCCTCCTGTCTATAACCCTGAGCAACCAGTCTTGCCTTATTTCTAATGACATGACCTTGCTCATCCATGTTATTCCTGAAAACCCATTTAGTGCCAATTATAGTTTTACCTTTAGGAGCAGGGACCAGCTTCCATACCTTGTTTCTCTCAAACTGATTGAGTTCTTCTTGCATGGCAGTGATCCAATTGGCATCTTTTAGTGCTTCATCCACTTTCTTTGGCTCCATTAGTGAAACAAAACTAGAGAACATACAGAAGTTCCCTAAGCTGTCCCACCTTGTTTGTACCCCTTTGTTGATGTCACCAATTGTTTGTTCATTGTGGTGACATCTGATCCACTTAGGATCATTCTTCAATGAGGATTCTCCTGAGTTATCAGCAGCTTCAGCAGGTCCTGTTGAACAGCTCTCAAGATTTTCAGACACACTGTTGTCTTGAGTCTGTTCACTTGTTGAACATGATTGACCACCGTTGAACATATCAGCAGAGGAACCAGGAAAATCAGCATTGATAGGTTCAGGACATGCAGTTGTAATTAGGTCAGTACACTTATTCACACAGGGTGTATTGACATAATCATCATCATGCCCATCATGATTTACAGGTTCCACACTTGGTGTAGTGGAAGCTTTTGAGTCCTCTTCATTGTTTGTATGCATAAGATCATCAAAGTTTAGTTCTTTTGGAACTGATTCAGGAACAACTTTGGTGGAAGCATTCTTGGACTCTTCAAAGGTGACATTGATAGATTCATCTATCACCTTTCTTTTGTTGTTGTATACTCTGTAGGCTTTGGAGATAGCAGAGTAGCCAACAAACACACCTTCATCAGCTTTTGGTTCAAACTTTGCCAGTTGGTCCCTTCGGTTCAGAATGAAGAAGGGACAACCAAACACATGGAAGTAACTGACATTTGGCTTCCTCCCTTTGAGCAGCTCATAGGGGGTCTTGTTGAACCTTTTTACCACTAAGGATCTGTTTTGGGTGAAGCAGGCAGTGTTAACAGCTTCAGCCCAAAATGATGAAGGTAAACCAGATGCACACAGCATGGTTCTAGCAGCTTCAATGAGAACCCTGTTTCTCCTTTCAGCAACTCCATTTTGTTGTGGAGTTCTTACAGCTGAAAAGTTTTGAGTGATTCCTTTCTCTTCACAGAAGTCCTCAAGAGTACTGTTTCTGAATTCAGTACCATGATCACTTCTAAGCTGCTTCACTTGGGCAGAGTTCAGCATTTCCATCTTTTTCACAAATCCAATAATTTCTTTAGCAGCCTCTCCTTTGCTCTTCAAGAAAATAACCCATGTGTAGCTGGAGAACTCATCAACCATTACTAGTGTGTATCTTCTTCCTCCGAGACTTGGGACATCAACAGGTCCAAAAAAGTCCATGTGGATTTAGAAGAGAGGAGTATCAATAGAAAAATTATGTTTGGAATTAAATGATGATTTCCTCTGCTTGCCTTTCTCACAAGCTGTGCATAGTTTATCCTTAACAAAGGTCATAGAAGGCAAACCTGTCACCAACTCTTTCTTACAGAGTTTGTTGATGTTCTTGAAGTTCAGGTGTGACAGCCTTTTGTGCCATAACCAGTTTAAGTCTGCATTTGTTCTTGTGAGAAAACAGGTTTCAGTTGTGGGATCAGCAGATTGCATGTCCACAACATATACACCTTTCTTTCGTTGAGCACACAACACAAGTTTGCCTTGGGGATCCAATATGTAACCCAGGTGCTCATCAAAGTTAACCTTATAGCCAGCATCACACAGTTGACTTATGCTAACAAGGTTATGTTTTAGTCCAACCACATAGGCTACTCTTTTGAACACTGCAGCACCAGCTTCAAGAGTTCCATATCCCTCAGTGGATCCTTGTACATTGTCACCAAATGTGACTTTTGGCCCTTTTTCAGGCTTGAGATCACTCAGCAGGTCCTTACAACCTGTCATGTGCCCTGAGCAGCCACTGTCCAAGTACCAAACCTGGGATGATTGTTTTTCCTGCAGAGCGACAAGAAGAATATTAGTCATTTTTAGGGGAACTCATCACTGAGATGAGTTCTCCTACTTCATCAACATTTGTTGATGGACTTGTTATGTCAACACTAATATTTCCTATTTGAATGGTATCAATTTGGATACCACTCTCATTGACTAAGATGTTTCCAACACTGTTTGTTTTAGCAGTGAGGGAACCATCAGAGTCAGCAGGCCTCATGTCCTCAGTTTCAGGACAGTCTTTGGCTAGATGTGTCTTCATTCCACATTTATAACATTTTTTCTTTTAGCATTTTTGGAAGAAGACCTTTCAGAAACACATTCTGAGTTATTTCTGTTGATTTCATCAGCAGGTTTAGCAAACTTATTACTTTTTGATGAATCAACAGCTTGAGTGGAAAGTTCAATAGTCACAGCTTTGCCTGTCTCTTCTTTCCTCTTTTTAGGAGGACAGATGTCGAAGATAGGAAGCTTAATTGGCTTTTGAACTTCCACAGGTTTGGAAAACCTATTCCCATCTCTCTCAGGCTAAGCAATGGCTTTGCCTTTACCCTTCCTAAGATGTGATTGATGTTGCCTATCAACATAATCATTATTTCTGATTTTGAAAGACTTATTCTTATTTAAAACCAGTTTACCACTATGATTAGAAAACTTATTTGAAATCACAGCAGGTTTGCCTTCAGCCTGAGACTTACTCTTGTTAAAGGCAGACTACTTACCTTTTGAAAACTTATTTTCAAAATGTTCAGCATTAAAAGGATTAGTATGTCTTTTTACATCAGCTTTAGACCCAAAGCATGTTTTGTCAACAGGTTTGGTGTCCACAGCTGCAGTTTGGACATGCTTTCCTTTCTTTTGCTTGTGTGAATCAGCAGAGCACTTAGCAAGCTTATTTGATGGAAAACTTATTTCATCAGCAGCTTTTGAGCTAGGTTCACACGACCTGTCAGTGTTTTGAGGCCTGACAAACCTGTTTGTTGAGATTAATTTACCATTCACCTTTTGAATAAAAGTGTTTGGAAGTTCACCAAGAGTAGACAAGTCTTCTTTTAAATTATTAACCTCAATAATGGAAGCTGCTGTGTCAAGATCCCCTCCAAGATAGGCTTGGATTTGTGCAGGAATCTGCTGACTTATGCAGTGGCTGACTTTTTGTGCAGATTGGCACCAAGAGTCAACTATCTTTTGAAGCTTAGCATGTTTTATATCTGTTTCTCTCTTTTCTTCCAGTAAAATGGAATTGATGTGTTTTAATTCATCAAGCTCAGCTTCCAACTTATGGAAGCTGTCCAGTTTACTAGATATTGTTTCAAAATCAGTTTTAAGTTTAGAGATTTCAGATAATAAAACAGTATGCTTCTCAACAGAAGCTTTCAGATCCACAAGCATATATTCAAACATTTTAACTTTTTCTTCAGAACTGTAATCCATAAAATTTTGTACCTTATACATCATTGTAGGGTTCCAGTTCTCCAAGCTGCTAAAAGCTTCAGCTTCAGCCATATCCTGTTTGAAGTTGCTTGTTGATGGGACATCAGTGTTGGCCATCAGACAGTTATTGTCTTCTTCATCAGATGATGAATCAGACTCCTCCCAGTCACAAGTCTCTGCCATAAGTCCCTTTTGCTGGTTGGAAACCATTGAGTTTTCCAACTTTCTCAGGTTAGCCAAAGCCATAAGGTACTTAGCACTATAGCCATCATCCCAGTTTGTCTTGTGTGGTTTGGATGACTGACCAACAGCTTTTGACACACAGTCAGCTGCTATATGGCCAGTTTTGCCACATTTGAAGCACTCAGCTTTGGTCTTGTCAAATGCTTTCTTTTTGATAGCATTTGAACTTCCTTGCAGCATATTCCTTCCAAACCTTTTCTTGTTGAACCTTTTGACAAGCATGGCTATTCATTTGCTCATCATCCAGTTCAACAATATCTGCATTGTCTTCCTCATCAGACATTTCCTCCTTATCATCAGCCTGTTGATCAGGTTGAGTGAACACATCACTCACTTGATTTACAGGTTGTCTCACACTGGCCACAAAGGTTGAACATTTCTTAGATATTTCCAAGGCATTTCTCTTCTGTTGCCTTGACTGCTCATCATTCAGTAAGTATCCATATAGGTTAACAAGATCCATACTTCTGATGGTACCTGAATTTCTTAAAATTGTAGAAAAATAATTCCATTCTTCAGGCAGGACATGTAAGACCTTGTTTACCAGAGTCAAGTTGTCCTTGGTGATCCCAACAGCTTTGAGATCATTTACAAGAGCAGTAAACCTGGTGTAGGTTTCAGTGAGAGTCTCCTTTGGTTTTGCAAAGAAGAGTTCATACAGTCTAACAAGATTATTAATCCTGTTGTCAAGTGTGATTGTGGGTCCATCATAGACAGTACCCAAAGTATCCCACATCTCCTTTGTAGTCTTCATCTTCTCAACCTGTTTGAACACATCATCAGGTAGAGATATGACCAGATTGTTTCTGGCCTTTGCATCAAGAGCCACCAGTCTTTTGTCTTCATCAGACCATTGAGCTTTTGCTTTCTCAAATGTTCTGATTTCAGGAGCAGCTCCTTCAACAGCAGGAGTTATAGTTGTAACAGAGGTTGGCACATAGGGACCATCCATTACAATCTCTGGTAGTTGCACATCCAGATTCTCTAAGTAGAGCATCATTCTGCACTTCCAACCAGAAAAGTTCCGATGATTGAACTTTGGAGGTTTGCCCATTGAGCCATTGTCATAGTATGAGGAATTTGCAGCACTGTTGTCCATGGAAACTTTGGGAGAATGAGAGATCTAGAATGACACACACTCTAGCCTGCTCTGATACCGGTTGTAGGTCCCGAAAGGTTACCCAAGTATATAGCCTTAAGCTGTAGAGGGGGGTGAATACAGCTATTTAAAAACTACACACAATATTCTCAATGTTTGTATGTATTATCTACAAATGTTAATTACAAACGAGCTTGAATGCGGAAATGTTCAAGCTGAGATGACAGATACAACAGTATGTTTGACTAGCCTAAGACAGACTTAAACTAGTTACAATGAATACACTCACTAAGAATCACTCACTGTGTTTACAAGACTCTGAGGAATAGCTTGAACAAGAACAGCTTAGACACTGAGTACTGTTTTATTCAAGCAGACTTGCATGCATGAAATACTTACTTTGAATGCACGTTCACTCTTGGTTTCAGCACTTAGCTTTTTGGCTTGATCTTTCAATCCTTGGAAGTTTCTTTTTATACTCACTCAGAGGATCTAAGTGAAGCTTCTTCATTGGACGGAATGAAAAATGTAAAGTCTTGTTGAAAAGACAACATAACCTTTTCTGCACATTCTGAAAAGCAGACTTGTCTTCATGTGGGCAGAACTTTTGTCTTTTCACTTTGTCTACTGTTACATTGCCTTTAACTAAATAAGGAATGTCAACTTTGTGTTTTTCTTCCTTTGTAAAGGCCTATTTTAATATAAGAAAAAGGTCTGTCACCCTTTTTCAAATATCCTTTTGTCTTCATGTAACAGAACAGCTTGGGCAGGCTGAGCAGTTCTGATTTCCACTTTGTCTTCAACTTTGTAAACTGATCTTGTAGTCAAAAACAATACATGAGGACTTGGAAACATATTCCATAAAGTGTTTAGCCTGTTCACAAAGAACAGAACACTTGTAAACTGCCCAAGCTGCTCACCAGTGTAGAGCAGCGTAGACAGTTTATGTCCAGCCTGTTCAGCAGACTGAACAGCTTGGGCAAAACTGCCTTTGTTGCAACACATGCAACACATAAAACAACTTCAGGCTGATATTGCAAATCATTTTCAGGTTTCAATAAGGCATATAACAGGCCTTAAATTCAACCTTCAAAAGCACCAACAGGTTTGATTAATAATCTCCCCCTCAGATGCAGAACAGGTTTGACTGAGGCCTTTTTGTGCCTAACAAGACTAGAACCAGACTTCATCTCAAGAGGCTTCTACTCACAGCAGAGTGATACCTGATTTTCACAGAAATTGGGTTTTGTACTTTTCAGTACAGAACCCAAGGGCCTTCTTCGTTCCTAGCTCATGATTCAGTCTGTAGTCACGGAGCCCTTCGGGCAACCAACCAAACCCGGCACATCATATTCCATTCCACTTGGAGGTATGGCTGAGTGGCTTAAGGCATTGGTTTTGTCAGTTTGTGGATCGCGGTCTCACACAGGACTATGCGGAAGGTCTAGTAGTTACACGGGAAAGCTTTCAATGAACCGATATTGTGAGGGAGCAGCTAACCAATCTCATTTCTCAAAGAAGTCCATCGGTTTAGAGATTAGTTCATGCTCTTTCATCCCCTCACTGAAACCCGAGCTTCTGCGACAAATGGCTTCTAATCACCTCCGATTAGAACCCGATTTTGAAAGACGAACATATCTGGAATTCCTTCCTTGAATTCAACTCTGAAGCTGAATTGGCATAGAGGGAGTTTTATTTTTATAATTTTTTGCTCCTGATTTAATTATTATGAGTTGACTAACTTTGTGAGCTTATTTCCAGGGGGAGTTTCAAACATTCTTTGATGATGACATTTTTCACAAAAACTTTGTGTGATTTTTCATGAAAAATATTTGATACACACATAAAAAGAATTTTTTAGCTGAAAAGCAAATTTTTCATCTGATTCTCTGAATCTATCATTGAGGTTAATTGGTCTAATCTCTTTGATTTTCATAATCTCATTTCTTCTGAGATTTTCTTCATTCGTCTCCCATGTATTCTGAATTCTCCCAATAATTTTCATATTCTCTCATGAGTTAATTCTTTCATAAAAAAATCTAATTCTTTTCATATCATGTATCAGATTTCCATTTCTTTCTAATATCTCCCAAATTATCTGAATATAATCTGCGATATCACATAATCTCTGATATCCCTTGAGCTTCAAAGCTAAAAATCTAATCTGACTGATAGGCGTAAATATCGCTTCTATGGTCTAACGAGAACCAGAACACCTACCCAAGAAGCAAACCATCTATAGTTTGTGTGGGTGAGGGTTCCTTAGGTTTATTAGTTGAGAAGTGTCAGTTATCACCGGATACTGACAGGGTCGAGCAGAGATAAAATTTAAATGAGAGTGATATTGAAATTGAAAGAAGATGGTGGTGCATCAGATCATACTTTTGCTATAAAGCTGACTGAAAAATGTTGAGAGCTGAGAGTTGAGAATGGATTTAAAAGAAAATAAAATCCTACATACACTGTGTCTGCTGGGTAAACCACATAATCTGTCAAGCTCTAGGTGACTTGATATTGAAAAAGACGTCATGGACCCAGTGACGCATGAACTTAACCCCACCAGCTACTCAGTTATCTCTCAAAATATTTTTGTTTCAATAATCACGGAGATATTGCTCATCTCTATCGATATATCATTTGGATATTATTGATATTGAAACAAGGAAAACATTTACTCCGGTCTCCGACATCTTTTGATGCTCATTGTGCTTAGAGCTGATTTTATACACTTTTAGGACACATCGAGTCTGACAGTCTGCATGACTATTAAAATGCTAGTCCAAAGTGACTAAGCCGGAACAAATAAGAGTGGTTTTTTCATGTTAAAGGATTTCAGAATGACTATTTGGAAATCCTACCAGTGTTAATATCACACCAGCACTGAACGTAGGTCACATAGATTATGTCTATTGTGCAAACACGATTCCTATGTGGACCTGGACTCGTTATTTTACATAATGAATGTGTTTAATTTTTCCCAAAGTTGAAAAGATTTGTTTTTTTCTGGAAAGGTATAGTATCAATCAATTCAAGGGGCAGTGAAATTTTTGAGGGGGAATGAGACAGATTTGTTTAGTATAGGGGAGAGGATATCAGTTTGAGGGGGAGAAAGTCATTTTGTAATTTTTCTGAATTGTAATTGTTGTTGTATTTCTTCTACTATAATTTCATTGCATTTCTGTCTCTGAAGATTTTGCATGATGTTCATAATTTTTATGATCATCTTGAGGGGGAGAAAAGTTATAATTCAGAGACAACTGTTGTGTAGTTTGAAGACAACTGAAGTCAATTGCTATATCAAATCAAGACAATTGATCAAGGGATAGATAGAGAAAAGATATTCAAGATTCAAAGGGGTGGGTGTTTACTAGAAAAGAGAAGATCAGAAAAAAGAGATGTGAAGATCAGAGAGAGACAAATAATGTAGAGAGAGACAGAGATCTGAAGACTCCGAAGAGATCAAAGAGAAGAAGAAGATTCAAGAAAAGAATCAAGAAAAGATGTTAAAGAATCCCTGTAAAGAAATTTAATTGGAAAATTGATTTCATCTCTAAGGGGGAGATTGTTGGGAACATTTATAGAGGTGAAATCAATACTATTAAATGTTCAGGGTTTGTTTTGTAATTCTTTAATAGTTGTGTATTTGAGTATAGATAGGGTAATTGTGTACTGTTGATGTATGAATCTCAGATTACACATACACAGTGATGAGTAGAAGAATTGCTTTGCAAGAAACCAAAAACTCAATGTAATATTCTTTCATCTCTTAATCAAAGCATTTGGTATCTTGATAATTGTTCATATGTTTATGTTTAATGTTCTATGAAGTGCATGAAAATGAATAAACAGTTTTCATAATTTAATACAGAGTTTTGAACCTCCAAATAATATTTGGGAACCGAAAAGTCTAACAGCTCAAAAATGGCCAACATAGGGTTTTTAACGAACATTTTCCCTAACCTAAACACCTCGAAAAATGGTCGTTCTTACCTTGAAATATTCCTTGTATATAGTAGTTTTATGACTATGAAAACCAAAGGCCAAATCGTTTTGGAGATTGATCAAAAACAGCCACAAAGTAGTCCGAAAAACCTCGATAAGAGCTAGAAATATATCTATTTAAACTTGACATTTTTAAGTGGGTTTTATTTATGAACTTGTTAAGTTGGGTGATTTAAAAACATAAAAACGAATATACATGCATATTATCATTTATGGAAGTTATTAAGTCCCTCATATCATTTAGGACTCAGTTAAATACGTCTGGTTTCATCGCAAGTCATCAACAAAAATCTACGTTTTTATGTTCGCTTTGCCATCATTTTGCGGTGAGTTTTCATAGCCCCATTTTTAATTGTTTGTATTATTCCGGGGTGAGAATACACGTTCAACTTTTATTTTACATGGACACAAGTACTTGAATCATTTTTCATATTACATAAGATTACTACTTCACCACCGCCCTTAATCATGAACCGTTAATTACTACGTAAACGTGAATATTGTGGATAGATCTATTTGGGTGACGCTCCTATCCGGGTTGGTCTCTGCTAATTGTAAAAGGATGCATAATTATTTAACAGTTCTTGGTATTATGGTGTTGGAGACCACAAGGGCACTTATAAGTTAAGTTTCGGTGTCATGAGGCTTATGTTAATACTTAAACTATATGATTCGTTTTTGTTTTATAACTCACTGAAATTTTGTGTTTCCATACAATGTCTTACTTATCGAGTAAACCTATGAGCTCACCAACTTCATGTTGACGTACATGTTTTTCTTTGGATCTTAAGGGCCACATCCGCATAAATAGCAAAGGGTCGAATTTACAAGTTTTTGGGAGTCACAGAGAATTTTATAACCAAACATGGAGATTTAATTGCATAACTAGTTTATTTATTATTTTTGGTCATGTACTTTAATCTCCATTATTCGTGAACTCTATTATCGTACTGCTTGTAAAACGATATTTTAATCTATGTATTTCGAAAACGTCCCATTTAGAGGTCGTTCGTTACGATTATGCCTTTGTTTCCGCGACGTCACGCCTCGTTGCCAAGCGGGCTATCGGGCTGTGACAACATAGATTTAAGAAAGAATAAACATGTGGAAATTATCTCATCATTTATGAAAAGTGATGTTCATGAAAATAAGATATGCATAAATGCCATGAATATGTGCAAGATTGACAGTATGAACAATCAAGTGTATGAAATGACACATATAAACATGTTATAAGTCACATATATCACTTATGTAAAGTGTTTGTGTTTGATGTTGCATAATATGTCGGTTACATGCATACAAATAAGTTAAACTTGCAGGTAAAGCCAAAGGATGACCTAATAGGTCACACATGTCCATGAAATGCATATAAGATCATAAATTCGTTAAATCATGCCAAGATAAGCCACACGCCTAATAATGATTCAATAAAGTCTGAAATGACATGCTAAGCCAATAAATGCTATAAGTCTCAAACATAAGCTACAGAAAGTTCGAGAATTCAACTAAAATGCACAATTATGTTGTGTAACGCAAAGAAAACTTATGTTGAGATGTGATTGCAAAATACTGAATAGGTTTAGCTAATGTGAACTATGTTATAAAGCCAAAGTCTGTAAAGGCAAGCGAGAAAAGTCAAGCCAAAGCTAGAAAAGTTCAGCCAAGGCCGGTAAAACCGAGCCAAAGTCTGTAAAGCTAAAGCTAAATCTAAATCCTGAGATAACTCAGGTGGTGGATATAATCCGTTTGCCAAAGTCAAAGTCAATAGACATGCTATAAAATAGTAACACTGAGTTATAGATATAACTGTATACATGATTGTCTTCATGTGAGACATATTGTTGTTCTAGCTTTATTTGAAAGTCTTTTATGCTCAGCTAGAATGTGACATGTGCACACCTTGTTACGGTGATGCACTGTGGATCATGATACTTTTAATATATCATCCTGCACACATGTCTTTATAATTGAAATCAGCCTTGGATATATATATATTGTTGTTGCTATTTTGATTCATTCCTTTGAATGCTTTCATTCATTTGTCTTTTTTATCGATGTTTTCATACGCTTCCTCATAATTCAACTCTAAATAAGTCTATGTCAGCCTGTGATTAAGTCTACCATGATGTCCGCCCACGTTGATTTACTGGTAGCTAGCTCAGTATGTGGCTGATCCGCACATTTAAAGCGTGTGCGTGGGAATATACTGTTGGAATTAGTGTCCAAGTCACAATTATTTGTAAACATATTGTTATCAGGCTGGATCCTTTTTGAGTGCATGCAATGAATTGTAAAGAGAAGATGATTAACTTAAATATATAATGTTAATTAGTTTGTTAATTTATTATGTTTAATAAATTAATTAGAAACAAAATAATTGATTATATTTGATTAATGGGTTAGTTTGTTAATTTATTAATAGTTAATAAAATTAACCGGAAGCTAATACAATTAATTGAGGAAGTACAGGGGCTAAACTGCAATTAGTTGATAGTCAACAGGGCACCCCCTAAACCCTAATAGGGGGGCCGGCCACCAATCCATCCAACATGGATTTGGGATCAAAAATTTGTAGGTTTCTAAAACCTATATATAGGCAGCCCCTGCCTGCTTCATTCCTCGCTCATTCAATTCTAAGTTCTCTAACAATAACAAGGGATACCATTTTTTGGGACTCTAAGATCTGAGCTTAGAAAAGTTATAATTATCTTTTCTTTTGTTCATTGGGTGTGAACAACTAGAGGCGATCTTGCTTTAGACGCTTGTTACTCGATTCAGAGGCCGTTCGTGCAATCGTTCTTCGTGGAGAAAATTGCGAGTTTTCTCAAGGTTAGTTTTTCTTATTCATCTCTTTATTTTAATAATTAGTTGCTTAGCTTGTTTGGTTAGATCCTTAAGGTTTTATATTCTTGCATAGTTAGGTTATTTAATTTTCCGCAAAGTTTTAATTTAACCTAGCAAGGGTATAAGAAACCCAACTGTGGTATCAAAGCGGTCAACCTAACGAGCTTGGCACTAATTTTGAGATGATAATCTTGTTCTTAAATTTCGAAATTTGTTTTGATTAATTTTCAGAATTTTGATTTAATTTTAATGGTGTTTTTAATTTTAAGTTAAATTGTTTAAACTTAAAATTAATTTTATATATCAAATAAGTCCGAAAAATTAATTAAAAATTATTTTTCGAAATTTTTGGAGTAAAATTCGTTTTTTGAATTATTTAATTTTTAAAATAGTTTTAAAATATTAAACTGATTGTCTAAATTTTGAAAATTGTTTTTCATATTTATCTTCAAATTTTCCAGATTTTTAAAAGGTTTTAAATGGATAAATCTGAAGTATTAAATAAATTATTATTTTATTAATTTAGGATTTTATCAATTTAATTAAGGGTTTGATTTTTGGGGTTTTAGATAAACATGCATTAGAGATAAGCTTGATTTTCTAGGTTTATCATAAATCCTATTTATCTAGAAAATTACCTTAATTTAAATTAAGTGCTTATCCTAAAGGTTTTAGAATATCATAATTTATTAGAATAAACTTGTATTATCCTAGGCTTAAATTTTGAGGATTTATATGGTTATATATATAGGTTTCGGATTTAATATATATATTTAATAATTAAATGTTTCTTATTTTATTTAAATATTGAAACCGAAATATATATATATATATATATATATATATAAATATAAATATTAATTTAAACCCTAATATTTTAAATTGTTTAAAATATACCCTGAATTTTAAAATGTTTAAAATAGACCCTTTAATTTTAAAAGTTTAAAATTAAACCCCTAAGATTTAAAAGAAATTTATATATGTATTATTGATTATGTATATATATATATATATCATTTAAATCTAATTACATCGTCAGTCAATTGATAAATCGGCTCACCCATAGTGAACAAACTATAAACGAGGTATAAGGCGGGTCGCTCTGCTTCCCTAAAGGAGTAGGTTTTTAACAGCTTCGCGCTGACCTACCTCCTCCGCTTCGCTGTGCGTTCAATGGAGCTACCGAGGACTTTTGATAGGATGGTGTCCAGATTAAAAGTATAATCTAAAGTACTAAAACAAAAATCCCGTTTTAGATATATCAAAAGTGAATTAGTATGCAAATCCATGAAAAATGCACATCTCCTATATGCACTGTTAGTGGAGCGTGTGTATTGACCGGCACACTAATGAGAGACATATTAGGAGGTGATGTAGGACTCGCGATTCCCGGACTGATCCGTGCCGGGTCTTACGCAGTTTTGCATGGTTAGATTCACCATCTTGTCCGTGATCCTCGGCAACCCAGTCACGGATAGTAGTTGAGCATAACCGAGATTAACATGCCATTGATAAGATTCAATGAATCTCAAAAGATCTAGGAATTTCATAGAGATTGAAATCGACAAGAGTTTGTCCACCTAAAATAAATTCGTGGCGTGATTACGGCGACCCTTTTCATAAAACGAATCGAAAATATGGATCCTAGCCTTAATTCAAATTGGGTAAATTGTTTAAGGAATACTTCAAACTAACTAAAACTTTATCTCACAGATGTCTACTTCTACTGGTACTCCCACTCCTGCTCCCAACCACGCATCCAACTTCTCACTCCTTTCCGTTCTGGGTAGGGAAAAACTATCCGGTCCGAACTATGTGGACTGGATGAGAAACCTCAGGTTTACGCTGAGGTACGAGAACAAGGAGTATGTTCTCGATGAACAAATTCCCACACTGAATGAGAATCCCACCCAGGAGGAAATGGATGCACACCAGAAACATTACGATGATGCAAACAAAGTGTCCTGCATCATGGCGTCATCCATGGTTCCTGAGCTTGCTAAAGCCTTCGAGAATACATGGGCCTTTGAGATGAATCAGCAGCTGCGAGAGATGTTTGAGGCTAAGGCGAGCAAAGAGCGCCTTGATGTGGTAAGATCCCTCATGGCCTGCAAACCAAAACCTGGAACATCTATCTGCACTTTCGTCCTTGAGATGAAGGGGTGATTCGACCGGCTGGAGGCTCTCAATATGGTGTTTGACTCTGAGTTCTCCACCAATATCATTCTTTCTAGACTGCCCACCATCTATAATCAGTTCGTACTCTCCTATCAGATGAACATGAATCAGAAGGAGACGTCAATTATGGAACTGCATAATCTGCTCCGAACCACTGAACAGGGCATCAAGAAAGTTGAGACCCCTGTGGCCCCTGTGCTTACTGTCGGTAAGGCCTCAAAGAAACGGAAGTCATCCTGGAAGACCCCAAAAGGAAAGTCCAATAAAGGGTCTCAAGGGAAAACAGAGTCCAGTATTGTGCCTACTAAAGATCCAAGGAAGCAGTATGCTTTTACTGCAATGGCAAGGGGCATTGGAAGCGAAGCTGCCCATCGTATCTGAAGGACCTTAAAGACGGCAAAGTCGAAAAGGCCAGCACCTCGGGTATGTTCATGATCGAACTCCATAACACTTCTATCTCTAATTCATGGGTTCTTGATACAGGATGTGGTACTCACATTTGCTCTGTATTGGAGGGACTAAGGGAAAGTAAAAGCTTGAAGCATGGGGAGCTGAACCTAATCATGGGGAATCGAAAGATCACGCCTGTGAAGAAAGTCGGAAGGTTCCAGCTCGTGCTTAGATCAGGAGTAGACATTAGTTTAAATAATTGCTGTTATTCACCCGATATGAATCGGAACATCATTTCTTTGTTTGCCTTGTATAAGGATGGATAAAATTTCAGCTTTGATAATAATAATGGAAGTATTTTGGTTTATTTGAATGATGTTTTTATATTCAAAGTTTGTCCTTATAATGGCATATATGAAACTGTTGAGTGTGATAACAACCTATTATTTAATATTGATTCTAACGAAATTCATAAGTCCAAATTGTGGCACTGTCACCTTGGGCACATTAACAAGAAACGCATCGCCCAACTCCAAAAGGATGGAGTGTTGGAATCATTCGACCTAAAATCGGATGATGTATGTGAATCCTGTTTACTGGGCAAGATGACAAAATCACCATTCACAAGAACGTGTGAAAGAGGTGAAGGACTATTGGATTTGGTCCACATAGATGTATGTGGGCCATTCCGATGTGCTACAAAAGGGGAAAATCGGTACTATGTCACCTTTACAGATGACTATAGTAGATTTGGATATGTTTATTTAATTAAACATAAGTCCGACACTTTTGAGACATTCAAAAGATATCAAAGTGAAGTAGAGAATCAACTGGGCAGAAAGATAAAGGTTCTCCGCTCCGACAGGTGAGGAGAGTACCTTAGTATCGAGTTTCTCGATCATCTTAGAAGCTGTGGAATAGTTTCCCAGTTAATACCTTCTAGAACACCACAACTCAACGGAGTTGCGGAGAGGAGAAACAGGACCTTGTTAGACATGGTCCGATCTATGATGAGTCGAGCAACACTTCCAGTAAGTTTCTGGGTTATGCATTAGAAACTGCAGCACATATTCTAAATCTAGTACCCACCAAGAAAGTTTCAAAGACACCTTACGAGATATGGAAGGGAAAGCGTCCTTCCCTTGGTCACAACAAGATCTGGGGTTGTGAAGTCTTCGTTGGATGAGAGACCTCTGACAAACTCAGTCAAAGATATGAAAAGTGTCTATTCGTCGGTTACCCACAAGAGTCATTTGGATATCTATTTTACAAACCACGTGAAAATGTAGTGTTTGTATCTCCAAGAGGAGTGTTTCTCGAGAAGGAGATAATATCTAAAGAGGACAGTGGGAGTAAGATCGATCTTGATGAGATTCAAGATACTACCAATGAAGAACTAACTGCAAACACTGACCATCAACATGAGGCTGAGATGCCTGTTGAACCCAATGACATATCCTTACCTTTGCACAGATCCGGTAGAGTTAGCAATTCGTCCTGAGTTCTACTATGGTTTCCATATTGAACAGGATGATATGATTAGTGATAGTACACTAGTCGACTTAGATGAACCAGCTAACTACCGGGAAGCGATAGCAGGCCCTGAGGCAGCCAAATGGAAGGAAGCTATGGATAGCGAGATTGAATCCATGTACGGAAACCAAGTTTGAAACTTGGTTGATCCCACACCCGGTCTAAAGACGGTGGGTTGTAAGTGGATATTCAAGAAGAAAACGGATATGAACGGGAAAGTACACACTTACAAAGCTAGGCTGGTGGCAAAGGGCTATACTCAAACCTACGGGATTGACTATGAGGAAACCTTTTCACCGGTAGCTAAGATTAAATCCATAAGGATAGTTCTGGCCATATCTGTGTTTCATGACTATGAAATATGGCAGATGGATGTCAAAACCGCTTTCCTTAACGGGAAGTTGATAGAGGATGTGTTTATGAGACAACCTGAAGGTTCTGTAGACACCAAGTATCCTAAGAAAGTGTGTAAGCTTCAGAAGTCCATTTAATGGACTTAAGCAAGCTTCTCGAAGCTGGAATCTTTGCTTTCATGAGAATATCACAGAGTTTGGATTTTCTAGAAGCGAAGATGAGTCCTGCATATATGTCAAGGTCAGTGGGAGCACCGTAGTCTTCCTGGTATTATATGTCGATGACATATTACTTATAGGAAACGACATCCCAACATTACAGAGTGTAAAAGATTGGTTGGGAAGATGTTTCGCTATGCAGGATCTAGGAGATGCAGCTTTTATTCTGGGTATAAAGATTTACAGAGATAGAACGAGACGTCTAATAGGACTAAGCTAGGATACGTACTTGGACAAAATACTGAAAAGGTTCAGTATGGAGAAGTCTAAGAAGGGGAACCTTCCCTTTGCTCATGGCATAAAGATTAGTAAAGACATGAGCCCGAAGACACAGGAGGAACGAGACAGAATGAGTCGAGTTCCATATGCTTCGGCCATAGGGTCTATAATGTATGCCATGACATGTACGAGGCCTGATGTCTCATTTTCTTTAAGCATGGTGAGTCGACATCAGCAAGACCCTGGTGAAGGTCATTGGACGGGGATCAAGAATATTCTTAAGTATTTAAGAAATAGTAAAGACAGGTTCATGGTTTACGGTGGACAGGATGAACTCAAAGTAACCGGTTATTGCGATGCGAGTTTCCAAACAGATAGAGATGACTGTCGATCACAATCTGGTTGGGTGTTCTTATTGAACGGGGGAGCCGTGACGTGGAAGAGTTCGAAGCAGGAAACCGTGGCAGACTCTACCTGCGAGTCGGAATATATTGCGGCCTCAGAAGCCTCAAAGGAAGCCATCTGGTTGAAGAATTTCATTGGAGATCTTGGAGTTGTCCCAACGGTTCAAGACCCCATCGAAATATTCTGCAACAACGAAAGTGTTGTTTCGTTGACTAAAGAACCCAAGGATCATGGAAAGTCCAAGCATATTGATCGGAAGTACCACTTTGTTCGTAGCAAGGTTGAAGAAGGACATGTGATTGTGAAAAGAGTGCGATCAGAGGAGAATCCAGCTGATCCGTTCACAAATCGACTTTCTCAACCGAAACACTATAGTCATGCTGTTAGCATAGGATTACGAGATAATGTAAAGTTTAGTAGTTAGTTTTGAATTTGAAACATTGTAACAATGATTTGAAATTGTAATGGATTTGGTGATTAAATAATGGAGATATATTTATTTGCAAAGTGCTGCCATCTTCTATTAATTTATCGTTGTGTTTCCTTTTACATGTTTAGAACCAACTCCCAGAGTAATTAATTTTATTCAGAAACCTCAGTCGTTCGTACTACCGGGAGTTAGTATTGAATAAAGACTGTCATGGAATGTTAGTAGACTGTCAAGAGTTTGACATAGCATAGAGATTGCTGCAGCATTCATGGGTACTTAATGGAGATTTAAGTATAGGGCACTCGCACTTGGAAAGATACTTCATAGATCAAATCATAAGTATTTCCAAGATGATAATATCCTCTATTCGTCAGACGGAGATACATTGAAGTTGCGGTTTTCTAGTCCGTCATACCTTAGTGCATTCAAACGTTGTGCGTAACTGCCAGTTATAACGGATGTATCTAGTTACGATGTTATTAGTTAGCTAGAGTTGTGTATGCGAAGTTTATTCGTTCCTTTTGCCTATATGGAAAAGCGATATCTATGGGCCCTCTGATGACTAAACGTTGACTCTAGAGTGTCGGGCCCAACCGAGACAAAATTGAAGTGTTCAATTAATAAGTCTCATATAGTCATATTAATCAGAAATCAGAAACATAATTTTGAAACCAAAGATTGATTATAATCCATGTCTTAGTTTCATACAATATCAGAGAACGAAGGAATAGTTGATCCCTTATCTAAAGCATTAGCTGTAATATGATTCAGATTTCGACAGCTGTATCGAGTAGCTAGGAAGGCTGGTAATAGAATGTGTTTAGACAAATAGTTGCCAACTTGTCCAAGTGGGAGACTGTTGGAATTAGTGTCCAAGTCACAATTATTTGTAAACATATTGTTATCAGGCTGGATCCTTTTTGGGTGCATGCAATGAATTTTAAAGAGAAGATGATTAACTTAAATATATAATGTTAATTAGTTTGTTAATTTATTATGTTTAATAAATTAATTAGAAACTAAATAATTGATTATATTGATTAATGAGTTAGTTTGTTAATTTATTAATAGTTAATAAAATTAACCGGAAGCTAATAGAATTAATTGAGGAAGTACAGGGGCTAAACTGCAATTAGTTGATAGACAACAAGGCACCCCCTAAACCCTAATAGGGGGGGCCGGCCACCAATCCATCCCACATGGATTTGGAATAAAAAATTTGTAGGTTTCTAAAACCTATAAATAGGCAGCCCCTGCCTGCTTCATTCCTCGCTCATTCAATTCTAAGTTCTCTAACAATAACAAGGGATACCAGTTTTTGGGACTCTGAGATATGAGCTTAGAAAAGTTATAATTATCTTTTTTTTTGTTCATTGGGTGTGAACAACTAGAGGCGATCTTGCTTTAGACGCTTGTTACTCGATTCAGAGGCTGTTCGTGCAATCGTTCTCCGTGGAGAAAATTGAAAATTTTCTCAAGGTTAGTTTTTCTTATTCATCTCTTTATTTTAATAATTAGTTGCTTAGCTTGTTTGGTTGGATCCTTAAGGTTTTATATTCTTGCATAGTTAGGTTATTTAGTTTTTCGCAAAGTTTTAATTTAACCTAGCAAGGGTATAGGAAACCCAACATAGACATCATTCGATCTTAAGTCTTATGTCTCACAATGTCCGGCTGATAGTAGTAGCCTTGCTAAAATCACGGTTAAAGTCAAAGTCAAAGCTTAAAGTCAAAGGCCTGAAGTAAAAAGTCTAGTCTCCGCTTTAAATGTCTTTGTATGTTAACTGTTAATCTATAATCTCACTAAGCCCAACACTTACAGTTGTTGTTGAATCTTTTTACAGGAAAATACAAAGGAAAAGGTGAAGGTCCAGCCGAACCAAGTGCTTAAGTAACGCAAGCCCAAATTTGAAGTCATTAGACCGCTACTATATCTGTAATTGGTACTGATTGAAGACAGTAATGGTGGTGGTTTGGGTAGAAGCTGTGTTATGTGTTGTGATTATATACTAGATTAGTGTCCTTATGCCCTTTTTGTAGTTTTGTTTTAAACTTATTGTAAATTCATAATAATCAACCACAAATGTAATATTAAACAATTAAAGAACAAATCCAAAAACTAACCGAATGATTAATTGCAGGAAAAGGAATTACAGAGAAGATGAGAATTTACGTACACCATAGCCCTAGAATATGTTTGCTAGGAATTTCGTACAACTAATTGTTCCAACTCGTATGGAACTGGACCTTTATATGTGAGACCCAAGATTTCTCAAAGGTCTTAAGTCTAGGCCCAGTAGCAACGCAATATCAATCATGAAAATAAGATAAAATTAACAGTGCGGAACACAGTTAATTACAAACAGAGACAAAAACTAAGTATAAGGTACAAACTTTTAGACTATTTCATCAAAGCACAAATATAAACTAGCCCAAACCCCAAAGCTCTATCTTTAATCAAATACCAAGGTATTGGAACAGGTTCTAATGCACTTCAAGCTCTTTCAAAGTCCTGACCTATGAACTAGGTCCAGCCAATCCTTTGCCTTTACCTGAAAAATAATGCAACAACGAGGTAAGCTTATTTGCTTAGTGAGAATGTAGAATTTCACATTTAACATGCAATTATGAACGCGGAAGCACATGCACTGCACTCGGCTCATGCACGGCTCAGCTCTATTGCTTATGCACTGCACTAGGCTCATGCACAGCTCAATCTCGAAGGGACATTGGCCAATTAATGCTCTTTTGATGCGCGACTTTGCTCAGCTCCCAGTTATAAAACTGTTGTTGCTCTTGAGACTTTTAGACAAATTCATAAGGAATGCTCGGATGATGATAAATCCATACACACGCATCATTTAGTGGGGATCAGCCACGTACTGGGCTAGCTACCAGTAAAAGCTCTATATGGATATCATCGGAATTCTCAGCTCTAGCTACCCTCTGTGCTTTCATCACGTAAATCAGCACATCATAAGCCTAACATTAACCCAACACTGAGCAATAGTGATGGTGTTAAGCTTAACAATCAAATGACTCATCAAAGAATCAAATCTAGAAGAAGAAATACTCAGCTCAACAAATCATAGTAAATATACTATGACAATATATCAATAAGCTCAAGATCAGAATGCCAAATAAATCAGAATAAAGCAACAAAAGTCTCAATTCACATAATTTGCAGTTAAAATGAAATCTACAACTCACAGTTATTGGTTATTTGCACTTTCTGGCTCTGGCTCTGTTGCTCACAATCTGTAGTGGATTAGAACCACTATCTGACTTATGTCAGACTTTTAAATGCTCGCCATTTTGCTCGTTGCTCAATCTGTATATCATATCATTTCTGATATTTTATTAGCTTTTATATCACCTGAATAGTATATTCAGTATTCTTTCGTTTTAATAATGCTCAAGGTTCGTTGATCTTTTAATCTCATATCTTGATCATGTGATCATTAATCTCATTAGAATCTTTCTTTCATTTATATTCTTTGTAATTAATATTCTCAAAAGTTCAATGTATATATATATATATATATATATAATTAATCATTAAGCTAATTATTTTGTCATTTTATGTGTTGTCCACGTGTTTTATTCATTATATTCAAATTTAGAGAGTGGGGTTTCAAGTTTTTAATTCAAATATATAATTAAAGTCGAAATATATATATAAATTTGAATCCTAAATGCTAAATTCGAAGCTTTATTAAATTTATAGCCAAATTAGAAATGTTTTAATTCACTTTAGGATTAAATCCAAATCCCAACACAAACATAAGCTAAAATTAAAATTCATTGACTAAAGTCAAAATTACATAATTAAATTCGAAGATATGGAGGGTTAAATTCAAAAGCATCAAAATCCATTATGTACTTAAATTCGAAGGTATAGGTCAAAGTTGAAAACCATAGCTTCGAACTTATAACTAAATTCGAAACACATAGCCAAATTCGAACCCTCATTTGCTAAAATCGAATAATAGGTTAAATTTGAATACCTTAAATTCGAAACCCAGGTACTAAATTCGAATACCCATTCGAATTTGATGCATAAATTCGAAGGATTATATTTAAACTCGAATACCCTTCGATTTTAGAGTTTAAAATCGAATTCTTGATTAAATGTTAGCTATCTTCGAGTTTATTCTTGGCTCCCTCGAATCTGTTCATATTTATAACTTTAAAACATGAATTTCTAAGCCTAAATTCACTAATATGTTAGTTATTAAACCTAGATTCAATTATATTATACATATTCTAGCGAAATCTCAAGTTAGACTAGCTTTAATCACCTAAAATGGTAATTTCGAATTTATATCTTCAAAACCGAAAGTATAGTAACTTTAAACGTAATTTCTTACCTCAATTTCATATGTAATCACTCGTGAAATTGTAGATTCTTGTAGTATACTCCGAGATCTTCCTGATGACGTATAAATCTTGATAATCCGACGGTCGGTTTAGAAGAAATCTTAGAGAGAGAGTAGAGAGAGAGTAGAGAGAAAAAATCTAGAGAGAGAGGAAGTTAGAGAGAGAGTAAAAATCTGATTTTATGACCTAAATTCCGTTTATATACTTCAACTAGTTATGTTTGCTACTTAACCCACTATTACTTTTGTATCTTATATCTCTCATTTAATTATCTTTAATAATTTATTAATTCATAATTTAAATATTTATATATTTTAATTAAATATTTCAATACTTAATTAAATTATAATTCAAATAATGTAATAAAATTACATTATTGGTTCGATGATCAGATATTAAGTTGGGCCCAAAAGTTAGGTTGTTACATTATTGAATCATGTTGTTATCGAGACTGGATTTGTAAAAAATTTCTAAGTCCCTAAAGTATCCAACTCGAATAACAAACAAAAGTTCCTCGAATCATGACGTAACCAACTCGATTGAAACTACGAGTTTCTCGAACTGCACTTCATGCAACTCGATCAATTCATATTATTTATCGAATGTTGTTTTGATCGAGTTAACATATTTTAAACTATTCTAAGTCCTGCACGATACTGAAATTATTCAAAATTCATTCCATGGACATTTTTGTCTATCCATTCATTGTTTCTTACTCGAAATTTGATTTTGAACATATTTTGTTTACTGAACTTTGTCCAGAAACACCCTTTTCAACCCAAAAAAAATCCAAAATTTCAGTTTCAAGAACTCGAAAGTTTTTAACAATGAAAATTCAAATGAATGTTTGTGTGTTATGAAATGAGACTTGAAATTTAATATTCAAGTTCATAGTATCAATACGCGTTTAAACACACTATCAATTTCATTTTATAACCACCTAATCAATATAACCCATAAACACATACTTAACATTTCATGAACACACACAGTGCATTATATATGCATAAAACTCGAAAACACATTCTGAAAATAAAAAATTAATAGGAAAAACAGTAAAACCACTTACAATTTTAACTCAGGTTTTGAAAATCTTTATCAGAAATTGAGTTTCTTCGTGTGTAAGAAAGGTTGAAAATGGGTTTTTCGGAGAAGAGAGTGGACAATGACCGAGAAATTTGAAAAAATGCTTTTGAAATTCAAAATTCAAATTTATAGTCAAAATTTGAATTTTGAAATATCCGGCCCACTGTATATTTGGCCCATTCTCATTTGCGAAATTGAAGACCATTTATTATTAAAAAAAATTTCACACACACAAAAAAAATTAAAACAAATAACAACTAAAAAAAATTTAAAAACACTACAAAAAATTTAAAATGAAGTAAAAAATATTAACAAAAAGAAATAAAAGATAAAAAAAAATTTTGCTCCCCTTGACTTTTGCATAATAGCTCCTCCTCAGATGAATACCTCTTTAAATGACAGCTCCCCATACAAAAATCAAATAAAAATTTATCAGATCTTTAAAAATAATCAGATAAAATTTCTGTCTGCTCCCCCTACACATGAAAATCCAAATCTGTTAAACTCAGAAATTTTTATCTTTAAAATCACATGATATTAACAACAAATTTAATCAAATAAAAAATGTAAATTTAAAATTATATTTTGTAACGACTGAATGTTTAAATCTAACGATTCAACATACCCAATTTGTATACCAAAAAATTAAATCGTTTTTCATCTAAGGCTTTGGTAAACAAATCAGCTAATTGAAATTAAGTGGGTACAAAATATAATTCTACATTACCATTTTCTACATGATCTTTTATAAAGTTATACTGGATGTCAATGTGTTTGGTTTTTGAATGTTGCACCGGATTTGAAGCTATTGCTATGGCACTTTGTGAATCACATAAATGGAAATCTTTTGCGATGTAAACCCGTAGTCTCTGAGGTTGACTCTTCATCCACAACACTTGTGAACAGCACGACAATACTGCTACGTATTCAGCTTCTACTATTGACAGGGATACACAATGTTGCTTTTTGGATGACCAGCAGACGTGTTTGTCACCCAGGAATTGTACTGCTCCTGATGTGCTTTTCCGATCCATTTTGTCACCTGCGTGATCAGCATCAGAGAAGGCAGTTAATGTAAATGAGAATTCCCTGGGATTCCACACACCTAAGTTTGGTGTTCCCTTCAGATATCTTAAAATGCGTTTGGCAGCAGCCAAATGTGATTCTTTAGGATGTGCCTGATATCTAGCACATACAAAAGTAGCAAACATAATATCCGGTCCACTAGCAATTAAATACATTAATGACCCAAATATCCCTCGATAATGAGTTACATCTACACGTTTCCCTGAAATGTCCTCATCGAGTTTAGATTATAATCTGGAGCCATGGGAGTTTTCATGGGTGTACTGTTGACCATGTTAAATTTCTTTAACATGTCTTGTATGTATTTAGACTGATTGATGAACATACCATCAGTCAATTGTTTTACTTGTAAACCCAAGAAAAAATTAATTTCTTCCATCATGCTCATTTCAAACTTTTGGGACATTAAAAATGCAAATTTCTTGCAAAACTCAAGATTTGTAGACCCAAATATTATATCGTCTACATATATCTGAATGACTATGATATCAAGACCCTGACATTTTATAAACAGGGTTGTATCCACTCTACCTTTGTTAAATCCACATTTCAAAAGATAATTTGTAAGTGCATCATACCAAGCACGAGGTGCTTGTTTAAGCCCATACAGTGATTTGTCAAAAATAGATACATGATCAAGCTTTGAATAGATACATGATCAAGCTTTGAAGGATCAGTAAACCCTTCGGGTTGATATGTATATACTTCGTCGGTTAAATCCCCATTTAAAAAAGCAGTTTTCACATCCATCTCATATACTGTGAAGTTTTTATGTGCAGCAAATGCTAAAAACATCTGAATGGCTTCAATCGTAACAACTGGGGCAAATGTTTCGTCGTAATCAATTCCCTCTTGCTGGCTATATCCTTTGGCCACGAGGCGAGCTTTGTTTCGAATGATGACATCATGTTCATCTTTCTTATTCTTGAAGATCCACTTCGTGCCAATGATAGATTTGTCTTTTGGTCGCTCCACCAATCGCCAGACCTTCAACCTTTCAAATTGATTTAACTCTTCTTGCATATCCACTATCCAGTCAGCATCTAGAAGTGCTTCCTTCACAGTTTTAGGCTCAATCTTGCTAAAAAAATTTGACAAGAGATACTCGTTCATTGTAGCTCTTCTGGTTTTAACTGTGGCAGAAGGATCACTAATTATATTTGCAGGTGGGTGATTCCTTGTCCATTTGAATGTATGTGGGTAAGGTTGAAGGTGGTCTTGATTGGGGTTCAAATCCAGGTAGGGAATTCAGGGATTTACTTCACAAGTTGATGGGATATCAACTAAGGTGGGGGTCTCTGAGTGTTCAGAATTCAGGGGGTTTCAAAAGATTTTGGAGCTTGAATGGTTGTACACTATCAATGGGTAAGTGTACATCTATTGTTGAAACCTCTACAGTATCTTCTGAAAATGGTTGATGTGAATGATCTAAGACTACGACTGCATCTTCAGTGACCCTGTCAGGAACCAAATTTGAAACATTAGGTTTGGTCTTTTCAAAATAGTCTTCATAAAAATTCTCAAACAATTTATTTAGATCATCTGTTTTAGCATTTTGCTCAGATGACTTCATAGAAATTGACTGTTTAAGTTCGTGTCCTGAACTGGAGTGTTCAGAAGCCATTACAACTCCTTCGTCGAATTTAACATTTACGCTCTCGTTAACAGTCTTCGTCCTTTTTTTTATAGACTCGGTAAGCTACAACTCTTTAAAATAGCCAATGAAGATGCCTTCATCCGCTTTCTGATTAAACTTTCCCAAATTCTCTTTGTCATTTAGGATAAATCACCTACATCCAAAGACATGAAAAAATTTCACATAAGGACTCATTTATTTATTAGTTCGTATGGAGTCTTTTCGATCTCTTGTAATGATTGATCTGTTCTGAGTAAAACAAGTTGTTGCTACAGCTTCGGCCCAAAGGAATAACGGAAGATTTGAGTAAGCCAGCATGGTCCTAGTAGATCCCACAAGGGTGCGATTTCGTCGTTCAACTACACCGTTCTGTTGTGGGGTACGAGCTGCTTAGTATTGATGAGTTATTCCAACAGAACTTAGAAACGTCTCGAGTGACTTATTCTTGATTTCTGTACCATTGTCAGATCTAATGGTTTGAACTGAAAGTTGCAACTTGACTTGAATTTTGCGAATAAAGTTGATAATGATATCGCTAGCATCGGACTTGGATCTCAGGAAGAATACCCATGTGTATCTTGAATAGTCGTCAACTATAACCAACACATATCTTTTCTTGTTAATGTTTTGTACTCACATAGGCCCACACAAGTCCATATGTAGAAGTTCTAAAGCTCTCTTTGAAGAGTGTTCAACCTTTGAATTGTGAGAAGCTCGCACCATCTTCTCTTTTTCACAGGCTGCACACAACTGCTCCTTCTGAAATCTGAGAGTTGGAAGCATTTTGACTGACCCACCTTTTGCGAGGTTGGTTAATTCTTTGAAGTTCAAATGTGAAAGACGGTGATGCCATAGCCATGATACTTTAGATGTTGGTTTGGATAATAAGCAAACATCTTTCTTCAGATTGATATTGGATAGATCTATGGAGTACAAAATTGTTTTTCTATTCCCTGCAAGAATCTCCTTCCCTTCCCCAGATCTAATGCTACATCGATTAGCTTTAAAGTTAACTTCTAATCCTTTGTCGCACAGTTGCCCAATACTGAACAGATTATGACCTAGACCGTCAACATAGAAGACCTTTTGAATTGTAATTTTGTCGTACTCAAGACTCCCATATCCTTTGATCAGAAACAATTGATCATTTCCAAATCGAACTGTCCCACAGAATTTGTCAACAAAATTTTTGAGGTTTCTCTTTGTCCGGTCATATGCTTTGAGCACTCGGAGTCAAGGTACCACACATGATTTACCTATAAGACGAAAAAATACGTGAGGTACCCACTTATAATTGGGTATTTTGGATTTTGGTAAATCATGTGGTTTGTCTTTAGACTTCTCATTTGATAATGTCTTTGACTTAGGAACCCACTTTTTAACAGTATCTTTAGGTATCCATTTTTTGTACAGTTCGTTGTGGAACTGATTCTGAAATTTGCTTCTTTGAAACTTTTTCCTGTTTAAAAGTAGGAACCTTTTTCTTCGGTAACCAAACAAGCTTATCAGATTTATGTAAAGGTTTATCATGCAACACATGAAAATGAGCAGAATTTAAAAAAAGTAAATCAGTACGAGTGTATTTAGCACAACGTTTATAAGTAAATTTATTACAGACAGAATATCCATGTGACTAATCCTATCAATAACAACATTTTCTTTAATTCTCCACTCTTGTCTCCATCTCTTGTTTTTCATAGCTTGATGCTTCTGTCTTCAATCTTTCTTCCGTGAAATTTTCACAATACAATCTGACATAATAGAAACACGAGAATTAGTCATTTTAGAATTATGTTTATTCTGCAAAATTCTCTTACCTTCGGAAGTATGTGCCTTCTTTACAATAGAATCCTTTGATGAAGAGCATTCACCTTTTTCAAAATTTGGAGTCACAAAAGTAACTTTTGTTTTCTCCTTGTTCTTTTGTAAAACAGGTGAATTTTCTGATGTAACCTTAGATTCTGTAGATATTCCTTTCAGAATACTTACAGGTTCTTTAGGTTTTCCAGCTTGTTTGTCATGTAAAGGTTTAACAAATTCATCTACTTTGACATACATCTCCTCCAATGAGTTGAAGTCAGAGTTCATGTACAGATCAAATTGTTGTTCGGAATTAATAGAATCAGGTTTACTTAAATGTTTCTGATCCGGTTGAAATTTGTTTTTAGGCTGATTTTGCAGTTTTAATTTCAAAGTTTTTATTTTAGCCTGAAGTTTTTCATTTTCAGAATCAAAAGTTTTAATTTTCAATTCAAGATCAGAATTTATCTTTTCAAGAATTGAATTTGGTATATATGGCTGTTGAGAATATGTAGTATTTTCAGATAAATCATTTTCAGAATAAGTCTGGATATACTCCTCTAAAATGCAAGAATTTTGATAACCATCATTTAATCTGTTATATCTACAATATTCTACATTTTATCAGTTCTCAACCTTTTTAAATTTTCACCTGATTCTACTTCATCCGAAGCTTTCATAAAAACAATTTGTAATCGTAAATTCATATATCTAACATCATATATAGTTGGTGACTTGAAATTTCTTTTGTTAAATATTTAGGATTTGTCCAACCTATACCTGATTTTGAATTATAAAATTCGGTATCTTTAGGTTGATTCAAATATATAGTTTGATCTGTTTGACCTCGTTTAATAAACTCATCTTCCAAAGATTTAATTTTCTCATAAAGCTTTGTTCTTTCATCAAATATAGAATGATATTTCACAGAATAACTTGATGATTCTAATTCAGCTAAATTCAGTTTCTCTTTTAGCTCAGATATATTGTTGTTCAGTTTCTGAATTTCACTTTGAAGTTCATTGGATTTATCTTGTAAATATGATACAGCTCTTAACCCTAATGCCTTATCCTAGGAAAACTCTAACACTAAAGCATGTTCTTGACTCAATTTGTTTTCCAAGGAATGGACATTTTTCTTTTCGGCTTTTAAGGATTTATCAAATCCTTTTAACATATAAGCCATTTGAGTCATTTCTGTTCAAGCATACAGGAGTTATTATCATTAGAATCAGATTAGATTGTACCTATGGTGTCTCTAAACTTTCTGAGGCGTCTGTATCTGACTCATCATCTTCCTTTTCCTTACTGCATCCCGCATCTCCTCTTGCCATCAGTGTCATCTCTTTTGTCAGTTCATTATCATCTTCAGACTCCTTTTGCTATTCAGTTTCCTCATATGTCAGACCTACCTAAACCTCAACTTCAGCAATCTTAGCAGTCTCACTAAGTTCAGAATCATTGAATACTTCAGATTTCAGACATATATGTGCATCTTCGTCTAGAATATCTTCATCTTCGAATACCTGGAGCCAATGGTCATCTTCAGCCATCAAAGCTTTACCGGCCTCTTTTTCCTTTTCCAGCAGTGCCTTACGAGTGTAATATTCTGAGTTCTTTACTACAAGTAATCTGCATTCTCTGGCAAAATAACGTGGTTCGCCACAGTTATAGCATTTTTGCTCAGTATCTTTCTTGGCAGGCTTATCAGTTTTCTCATATTTCTCAGTCTCCTTGCCACTGCTCTCCCCCGATTTATCATACCTGTGTTTCTTCTCATACTTCCGTGAGCCTGTCTTATACCTCATCTTATTGTTGGTCTGTTTGCGGTAGAACTTCTTCTGAAATGCCTTCGTCTGCAAAGCCATCTGTTTCTTCATCTCTTTAATCTCAGAATCGGTTGAGGAATCAGTTGAATCTGAATCCGAAGAACTACTGCTCAACATAACCCATTTTTCCATCTTTAGCTTGTATTTATTATTATTGTCAGCCATAAGAGCTAAAGGATCAACGTTTTACTTTTCAGCCTGTTTCTTTCCTAACATTTTCCTTAACACAACTTCTTAGTAGTTGTAAGGTTTTCAAAAACCATATGGAAGTCCATGTCGTCAATCTCTTTTGTCAGCTGAATTATCATTGTGTACTTATCCCACTCCGGATTCAGGAATTTGACATTTATATCCAAATTTGATTTTGTCACCCCATTCCTCTTCATCTCACTTACCAGATTGACGAACCTCAGATAAGTACTTTCTAGCAATTCTCCTTCTCTTGCTCTGAAGTTTTCAAAGATTATCAGACTGTTTCGAGCTCTGTTTGATGTTGCTTTGTCTGAACCTCTCATCAATTTACATACCTCATCCCAGATGGATTTGATTGTTTTTGTATTGGTTAGACTAATATATATGTCATTGGGTATTGAAATCAACATGATCTTTCTGGCAGTCTTGTCACCCAATTTTCTTCATTTTTGTGCTTCAGTAAGATTTGTGACCTCTACTGTTCTTTCTGGGATAGGAGGGTTGCTGGTTGGTACAACAGGTATGGTTTCAAGGAAAACAGCTGGACCCTCATTTAGTGATTTCAGCATTTCTTCAGACAGGTCATGGAAACTGATGAATTCTAGGAATCTTTCCATCCATTGAACGTATTCACCTCTGTATAGAATTCGATGTTTGGTTTCCGACCCCGTGGCTAGTGCATCTTTTGACATTTTGACTGATTAAAATGAATCTTCCAAGATCTTTTAAATGGAATTTGATTGAATTTGAAATGAATATGAAAAATTGATCAAACTTGTGATAAGTTGATCAATCTCGAATGAAATTGGAGTAAAACTCGATATGAATGGGATCAAACTCGAACAAAGAATTGTAAAACTCGATCAATGAATTGAATCAACTCAAATTGAAAGAATGAAACTCGAATACAGAAAGAATCAATCAAAGGATTAGTAATGAAACTCTAATGATGAGTTGATGAAACTCGAAGTTGACTTATGATTGAATAAACTCGAATTAATTGGGTTCACAAACTCGAATCAAATTGAATTTCACTTAACTGTTGTTTAATCAAACTCGAATGATGCTTCAATTAAGCTCGAATGAGTTTTGAAAATCAAGTTGATTATGACTAAATAAACTCAAATTAATGTTCAACTCAACTCGATGTGAACTATATTCAACTTGAATGAATGTAATTATCAACTCGATAACAACTTCCTTCCAACTCGAATGGAGTTATGTCCAACTCGATTGAAACAAAGTTTAACTCGATTGAAACTGCTTAAGACTCGATTAGACTAACTTTTCAACTCGATTGAAACTTATTTTCAACTCGAATACAAATACCTTTTCAACGCGATTAAAGAATCATTCTACTCGATTAACACATGAATTTCAGCTAAATTCGAGTTTTATCATTTTTGAAAAAATTCAAGTCCAGATTTCAATGTTTTCAATGAAATTGCATAAAATGATCCCAAATTGAAATCGAAGATGTGTTTTTCAATAACAAACACTTTTTATGAAAGCACTTTGGTTATTTTCAGATCAAACACCTCGTTTTTCTCAAGAACAGTCAAGAACAACCGTTTTTCAAAAAATCTGAAAAATCAACCAATCTTTTTGTGTGTTTTGAATTACAGATTGAAATTAGATTCAACCTGTTCGTTTTTCAAACATTGATCTTCGATCCAATTTATACAATCAGCCTCACACGTAATCAAAAACCCTAAGGGTCAAAATTTCAAAATTTTTGATAAAACAGTAAAAAAAAATTTCAATATCAATCAATTTAATCAATTTCTGTACTCTGATACCAATTGTGAATTCATAATAATCAACCACAAATGTAATGTCAAACAATTAAAGAACAAATCCAAACACTAACCGAATGATTAATTGCACGAAAGGAATTACAGAGAAGATGAGAATTTACGTACACTTTAGCCCTAGAAAATGTTTGCTAAGAATTCCGTGCAATTACAAAATTTCAGATTTCGTACCACTAACAAACTGAAATGTACTATTTATATATAAATTGCCTAACTATGCATTAATTACAAAACAATCCCTAGACATATTATGTTCATCAACTAAAATTGATTCTAACACTTAATGTAAGATAATCCTAACATTTGTAAAATTTAATTCCTCACCTTTATCATATACTATCTTAGTTGTGATTGATGTTGTATTGCTCCTTGGGACCTAGTCGTTAAGACTCCTCCGTAAGGTCGGGTCTTCACACATCACCTTACCATATTGTGCACAGGTGTTAGACTTATTTTATTGTAATCAAGTCTAGGGTTCAATATGTAATAATTTAATATTTATGTTCATATTTTGTAAGGGCTTATTAGTTGAGTCCATGGGCTTGGCCTATTAGGGTTTTAGTATTTATAGCCTTTCTTAGGGTTTTGTGTGAGTAACAAAAGTGTAACCCAATGGAGCTCAAGGTGAAAAAGTGTAGTCATCTTGCTTGATAAAGAGATAAACATTTGTTCATCATTGTGCATCATTCAAGGTTTAATCTAATCATTTGACTACATTTATATTTATTCATCTTATTCTTTGTTATCGTTTATGCTTGATTATATTGGGACTAACAAGTGGTGTCAGAGCTAGAAGATTATATTAGATTGATTTGAAGATTATTTTTAGTTGATTGTCGATTAATTCCTTTGCTCGTGGTTTGTTTTTCATTAGTCATTGTGTACAAGTTTTGGTTACCAAACCAAAACTAATTGAGCTTCGAAAATCAAATTTGAGTCAAAGTATTTGGAGAAAGCGTGGTCCAAAAAGATTATTATTATTTTTTATTTTGTGTGGCTTTCAAAATTTTGCTGATACCGATTTTGAAACACAGGTTTAACAGGTTGTGTTTACTTCACCAAGTTTCTCAGTCAAGTTTCAAAATGTGGTCAAATTTGAACTTTGGTCAACAAGAACTTGTTTGCAAAATTATGTCAGTCAGAATTGGATCCATGTGATAATTATCGGATGTGTTAAAGTATTTTTTTTTTTTTTTTTTTGTATTTTTTGAAATCTCGGATGTATATGTTAATTCTCGGATGATTTGTTTTTTTAACTCAAGTCTTGGATGTTTTAATTTGTCAAACACAAATCTCTGATGTTTCAAATCTCAGATGTTTCAAATCTCACATGTTTCCTTTGTTTTCAATGTTTATTTTTTAATCTCGGATCTCGGAAGTTATTTTTGTAACATAACACTTGGTTTAATTTTAAATCTCAAATCTTTTTTTTTCTTACAAATTTCGGATCTTTTCTTTTGTCGATCTTTTTTTAGTAACACTACACTTAGTTAATTCTAAATCTCGGATCTTCGATTTCAGTCTTAGAGTTAAACGACACTTAGTTTTTTTTGGTCTCTTAGTCTTGTAAATCTCTTAGATTTTTTTTCTTTCTCTAACATTAAGTGTGCGTTTGGTGCAGAGAATGGAATTACAGAGAAATGACATCAGAGTAGTGGTGAGCTCGGTACCGGACCGTACCGAACCGATACCGATCTCGAAAATACCTAAACCGAATTATTAGTTTTGAAAGAACCGAATACCGAACCGTACAATTTTCTATGGTGCCGGTTCAGTTCCGAATACCGAATTTTAGCTAATTTAAAAACCGAATACCGAACCGAGAGTACCGAATACGGAATTTAGCTAATTTGAAAACCGAACCGAATATATTAATTCGGTCTCGGTCGGTACCGGTACCGGTTCGGGTTCGGGAAATGGTACCCGTCGCTCACCCCTACATCAGAGAATGGAATTGCAGAGAATGAGAATTGGTCTGGAGAAAGTGAATTGATTCATCTGTTTGGTAATCATATCTCTTGTTTGGTACAACAGAGAATTCAAAAGAGAATTCTGTAAAAATGTATTTTTTGTAATCATTATTAGTTTGTAAACATTTCTTAAAAACCCAAAAATATTAATAATTAAACGTTTCATTGACCAAACAAAAAATTTTATCAACATAATTTACCCATTTAATATTAAATAAAGTATTACAATTTAATTCAAACTGAAACAAGCATTCAAATACCAAGTATTACCTTTTGAAACTACAACATAATCAAACATAAAGAAACTACAATATAATCAAACATAAAGAAATTCAAAACAAGTACTCGCTTTTAAACTACTCTAGATATCCTTGTTCCCTTTCATCATATTTTGCTCGGTTCCATGACTTATCTGCACTAAATCGATGAAGCTGTTGAGTTCTAGTTGTAAAGTGCTTTTGAGGCGGCCTAGTAACTCTCCGTCGATAGTTTGTGATGCAGCATCTGCAGCTTCCTTCGCCATGCCTATTCGAGCATAAGCATGTTTTCATATAAACACATGTTTTTTTACCTACCTGGCATTCTAAGCATCAAGATTATTATGGATTGTAAATGAACCAAAAGTACCATCATTTCTCTGAAACCTGATTCAAGCTTAGAATAATACCAAAATAAGCACGTTGCAACATGAAAGGCCACTGTACCCTACTGATGAGAACCCATCCAATGATCAAGACGATGAAGATCCATTAAGGTGGAAGATCGGGCCTATCACAAGGTCTAAATCCAAGATGTTCCGAGATGCTACCAATGGACTGCTTAAGTCTTGCCGGAATAATGCTCCCGTGTCTTTGCAAAATAACCAAGCAAGCTTCCTAATTTTGCTACAAGTTGAAGCCCAAGATTGTTATTTACCCAAACATAACCCATGAATAAAGAATTTCGGCTAGCCCCACACTTAGCCCATGTTGTGTTCATAACTCACTCATTTCAAGCCTGATTTGAGTCAAATAAAAGCCCAATGAAAGCTAAGCCTTTATCCTATATTTTCAAGAAGAATAAAGCCCAATAAAGGCTAATTTGCCACGTCCAAAATTCTGCACAAAAGAGTGTCCATGTTCAATGTACTCCTCAAGATTAATTACAAGGCAATTTGAAAGTCTTCTCTTCAATTCAAGGTAATTTGAAGGTCATGGCCATTTACTTGGAGGATACTAAGGGTTTTGCAAGATACAATGAACCAAGACACATTCTAGAAGATTCAAGTAGTGAAATGTCAAGAATGCCCTTTTGATAAGTAGTTTTGCTTATTTGATCACTTATCGTGATAGTTTTTGTTACTTATCTAGATGGTTGGTTTTCCTTATATTTTCGTCTATAAAGAATTAGATCCTATCTCTACAAGGCAACAATGATCTATCTATAGTTAATAAATGGGGTTTCATTAACCTGCGTAATCTAGCTACAATATAATTCTAAGTTTACAGTTCACATTTCAATTTTCGACATAAAGAGAAGGCATTTATCATCTGGTCACAAGATTAGAACATCAGTCGCTTATATTCACTTGTAGGGCCCTCAAGCACATACATTCTACATGACAAAAACGGAGTAATCATAATTGTTGTCAAGTATGGTCCACATATATTCGCAGCCTATAATCACACAGAATTAGAGGATCTTATGTTGCTAATTGTTATAAACCTTGAATTGATATCAATCCATCTTTATTGTTAAGAAGAAAAATAGAGTACAAAACGATCGAAAAAGAAACAAGAGCATTGATGAAATATATACCCTGCTATATGCATTGGAATCAAGATCGTTCTTAAGAAGATCACCAACAGCATTCCTAAGAAACTTCTCCATTGCCATTCTTTTCCTCTTTATTATCTCAATTCGCTTCTCCGTCGTCTTGATTTCAGGCTTGCTAAAATCGCAATAGGGGAAGTTGTGAGTTCCAAATAGATGTTGTACCATGGCTGTCAAGTTCCTCTTTTATAAGTGCCATGGCAATGTCATCTGGATATGATGGAAGCTTCATCAAATCATAAAAGAAAAATCATGTAATGAGACTTTAATGCACACATAGATATCAAAAGGAAACAACAATAAGGTGAGCACCAAGGAAGAAGCTTCACATTTAAAGAAGCGCAATTTCAGCCACCAGTGAAGTAGTCAATAGATCAATATTTGTGTTCACTTCCCTTGATCATACTTAATCCATCACATGAAAAGTGCAACAATCACATATTGGCATGTAACAATCACAAACACACTAAACATGAAACATGAAGGGAAAAAATTTATTACAAGAAGGAAAAAATGATAACAGGAAACAGTACATAAAAATTAAAATGTACATACATACCTATGTGGCTATGTACACATAAACATGAAATACCTTAACAAGGTTACAATCTAGCCATGAACAATTAATTCAACTGAAACTCTATCTTTGATCAAGTTTATAAACAAGTGGTATATGCAAGAAACAATCGAAGAATCGGAAAGGAAAGGAGAAGAAACAATCTTAGATTTACATGAACAAGAACAATCGGAAGGAAAGCTAGCAAGAAAAAATCGGAAGGAGAGAGAGAGAGAGAGAGAAAGAAAGAGAGAGAGAGAGAGTGTGTGTGTGTGTGTGTGTGTGTGAGTGAGAGACAGAGATCGATACCTTTAGTCGTTGCTCGTCCCCGCCAGAGTCGTCGTTAGTTGCCGGTCACAGAGGATGGGAAGATAGGTCAGCTAGGGTTTTAGGGAGAGAGAACCAGAGGAGAAGCCATCTGGTGAAAAGGAAAGAAGCAAATGACTAAGATGTTCAATTCTCATCATTTCTTTGCATAGAAGGGGGAATGAAAGTAGAGAAATGGAATTGTTTTATTTCTCATTAATTGATTCTCAGACTTAAACAAACAAGAGAATTCTTTTCAATTCCATTTCTCTATCCTCATTTCTCAATTCTGTGTACCAAACGCACCCTAAGTAAATTTATATTCTAATTTTTGGACTCCTTCTAACTTTTTTTTTAAGTCCTAGTTTATCAAAAAAATTTAGATAAATATACACACACACACACACACACACACACACACACACACACACACTAGTAGTGTAGCCGCGCAAAGCGGCGGCGACGACGAATGATAGAAAAAACATAATTTAGTCATTCAAAAACAAATTTTTTATGAAACCAATATTACATTTATATCATTATATGCTCAGAATTTCAAACTAATAAATGTTCACATCGATAATAAAATTTATATGAAGAGAATTATTGGTGAAAGTTTCATAAAACGTAAAATTTAATAAAACACAGCTCAAAACCTTTTAGTTAGTTGACCTCAATAAAAGACAACTTTAAGCGATGTTTGGATGTGTGTTTTGAAAGTAATAATATGATGATGAATTATCATAATCATATCATCCTATGTAGTAAAAGTTTGATGCTTTAAGTTGTATTAATCATTCTCTTGGTGTAGAGTGTTGGTAAATTCTCATTATCAACATGATAAGTATGATAATGGTGGAATAATAGCATACATATTAAAAGCACATGCAAACACCCCTTAGTTGAGATTATTCACTACTACTCAAGTCAACTTAGGCAAAAAAGAGCAATATAAACAATTAATCACAACAAATAGGTGATAGTATAGAAATGCAATCAACAATTTACATTGACGAGCATCAAACTGAGAACCTTTTGGTGTCTACCATTTCTTCACAAAAGTTTCATATCAGAAAACTAACACCGATATACTTATTTGTAAACCCATTTACTGTATGGGTTTCATTTTTACGAAAACAATGGTTTTATGAAAACATGTTTATTTACGTATTCTTTAAAATTAATTTTCATTTTCAAAGTTTATAACTAAATGTTGAAAACAATTTAATGTGTTTTGAAAACATTTTCATGAATTCCAAAACTGAAAACTACAATTACAATATGAACGCGTTTTCAGAATTATCAATTGGATTTTGAAAAACTAAGTCTAAAAACATTTTTTTTTTGAAAACTGAAATTGAAACAAATAAAAAATTTTCTCAAGTGAACGTAGCCTTAGGTGGCGTTTGGTTCGTAGATTTTTTTTTCAGGATTTGCATTTTGTCAATGGATTTGCATTATGCAGCATTTGCATTGTCAGGATTTTGTCAAAGAATTTGCATTATCTTATAGCAAGGTAACTAGGATTTAAAATCCTTCGGGGGAGGTTGTGATTTTAAATAACAAAGAAGGGAGGGATTTAATAAATCCTGGGATTTTAAATCCTAACTGAAATCTGCGAACCAAACACAGAATTTTAAATGCAAATACCAGGAAATCCGCGAACCAAACGCCCCTTAGGCTTTCAAAATTTAAACATGATAACGATTTTTAATACCTTTTGTCTGGTAAGCATTGCCACAATTGGTTTCATGCTATTAAAAGATTCAAAGAAATGTTTGAAATAACTTTCCCGTTCCAAATTAGAAACTTTCTAGTTTCAATAGAATATATATATATATATATATATATATATATATATATATATATATATATATATATATATATATATATATATATATATATATATATATAAAAATAAATGCGTGCTCATTGGGAGCTTAATGTTAGTATCTTTCCTATTACAAAACTCTATATTGAAATCCATAACATCATTACATCAGCCAACCATATAAATATAAAAATACGCCTCTTTCCTTGTTTCCTTTGAATGATGACGATGCATTAACTTACATTTGAAGTTTTGAACAATTAAATTCGACGTAATACTTACCGTCGATAAAATATCATCAAACATATTCGCTAGAAGAAACTTAACCAGTATCCACACACCACTACAAAAAATAAAGCATTCAAAATAACATATATGACCACAAACTAAACTTTCTCCAGTCAATTAAATCAAGTAATGAACAACATCATCTATAGTTCTATTAAGATGAAACGATGCTAATACGACTTTTATCAAAGACGTATACAATAACCCTATGCTTCGGGTCGTCAGAATTTTTAACGTTTACAGCAAGCACCGTCACAGTCCCGGTTCCGGTGGCTTTAATGATCGTCGGTTCTGCGTGCTCAAACAACCAAAATCGTCTCGCCGTCTGATTTATGACCTAGCTCACAACCGGCATCGAACATTCCAAATCGTTATCCACCGGTTCTACCTTTAACACCAATGGATCACAAATCAATCGATCAAACGTCAATAAAATTCCATTTCCAGCGTCGTTCCTAGCATCTTCCTCATCTATTTACCTTTTTCGTCCTACCAATTGACGCCATGGATGAAACTAATATAGAATCACACAAAAAGATCTAACAGAACTACGAAGCTATATGAATATCGAATCAGAGTGATTGGATCGCCTGGTTTTGTATCCAAATCTATGAATCAAATGGATGAATTATTGAATGTTGAAGAAAGAGAAATGGATGGAACAGGAAACAAACCCTAGGCACGACCGTAACAGCTGACCTGTTTAGCTTTATGAATTCCTTAGTAATACCATGTCTTTCAAGTGAATAGGAAGAGTTCATTATGTTTCCAATGCTTTTACGGATCTCAAGAATTCAAAGCACAGTGACATAAAAGGGAACTGGACAAAGTGATTCTTTTGTCAAAATAAAAGCGAAAGCAGCACATGTATTATGTTGTATTATCAAAACAGAAAACAACACCAATTCAGAGTAGTGTGTGTCAACAATAAAACAACATCAACAACATATAAATCCTGGTCATGTGTGTGTGTTTGTGACAACAAAAAAAGAAAGATCAGCAGCATAGCATAAACGAAATATATATACATGTATGCATAAACTAAGTGTGTGCGAGTGTGTTTAGGTGGTTTAGAGAAGAAAACACAGCAGCCCTTTAGACGGAGGCGACAAAAATTTGTTTCAACACCTTGTGGAAGACTGTATTTTGAAATTTTTTGATACTTTTTTTGTGTATAAACACCTTATGGAAGACTCTAATACAATCTAGTATCAAAGTTTTGGCACTTTTGGGGTTGTAAAAACCAACACAGAAATTATAATGATTAATAGTTTATAATGTCGTAAACAATCGTAACTATGATTTGGCATTTGTGGTAAAATGCATGTTCGCAAAAGATGTGGCGCAACTCACCCACATAGGCATCAAGTAAGATGTTGAGAAATATTCTAAGTATGTCAAGCTGTTAGTTAGATTTCTCAAACTTTCTAGTAGATTTTCTGTGTAATTACAAAGTTCAAGCTGTTAGTTGAGAAAGTTCGAGCTGCTAGTTCAAAAGTTCAAGCTGCCAGTGTTCAAGTTCAAGTTGCTCAACAGATAGTCTTCAAGCTGCTCAACAGTTCAATAAACAGAAAGTGCTGAAATTCAGGAAGAGATTTATATTCGAAGATTCAAGCATTTCTACTATCAGAAAAATCAGAGTTTTCCAAGGAAACAAATTAGAAGGCTTTATATATAGATAGAATAGGTTTTCTATTGTAGTTTTGCACGTACATGTTTTTTGATTCAGTTTTAATTGTCTTTGATTAAGTTTTCATAAGCCTCTAAGGTTGTAAAACCCTAAGAATAGTCTGTGTTCTTCGTCTAATCAAACAGATTAGAGGTGATTGTAATCATTGAGTTTGGCAATGCAAAAGATTTGGTATTTAATTATATTTATGTGTTATTTGTTTTATAAGCTTTTCTTAAAACAGTTAAGTGTTATTCCGCAAACTTCTTAATTGGACTTTGATTCAATACAAGGTTATTGGTTTGATACTCTGATTGATTCAAACCAGTTAATCTTAGGTAGTAATTTTGATATTGACAAGTGGTATCAGAGCCACAGGTTTTTCTTTGTTTTCAAAGTCGGAAGCTTTCTTTTAAATTTTTATTTTAATTTTCTACAATGGAATTTGATAATAGCAGTAGTGGATCTGGGCAAGGACTCAAAGTGCCTATGCTCTAACCCACTGAGTTCGAGATGTGGAAACTCAGGATTCAACAGCACATTCAATTTACTAATTATGCCATAAGAGAAGTTGTTGAATTTCCTCCTGTAGTTGATCCTGAACTAGATGCTGAGGGCAAGCCTATAAAAACACCTCCAAAAACTGAACTTGAAAGAAAGGCTAGAATGAATGAAGTGAAAGCTCTTACACTTTTACAGATAGCCATTCCTAGTGTTTATCAACATCAGTTTAAAAAGTTCTATACTGCTCATTCTCTTTGGGTTGCTTTAGAGAAAAGATTTGCTGGCAATGCCAGCACCAAAAGGAATAAAAAAGATCTTCTTAAACAGCTGTATGAAAACTTTTCTAGTGGCAAGAATGAAAACCTTACTCAAATGTTTGGCATGTTTAATAAACTGATCAGTGAATTGAAGAGTGCTAAAGTCAGCTTGGATCAAGATGAAGTAAACAGAAAATTTCTTAGATCACTTGGTGAAGAGTGGATAGTCTATGCTGCCCAATGGAGAACAAAAGATACTCTTGATGAAATAGAGTTGGATGACCTTTACAACAGTCTGAGAGTGTTTGAAACTGAGATTGAAAATAAAAAGAAATCCTTTTCATACAATCATAACACTGCTCTGTTGTCATCAGCATTAACTGATAAATCTAGCTGTGGTGATTCCTTTTCAGGTGCTGATGGTAACTCTACTGAAGTTCATTATGAAGCTTTTGTTGCCAACGATGGATTGTTTGCTCTAACTGCTGAAGATTTAGAACAAATTCATCCAGATGATCTAGAAGAGATGGACTTGAAATGGCAGCATGCTATGTTGACTATGAGGGCTAAAAGGTTTTTTAAAAGAACAGGCAGATCAAACTTCCAAGCCAGACAAGAAGGAAAACCAGCATTTGATAAATAAAAAGTTGAATGTTTTAAATGCCACAAGCTTGGACACTTTCCCAGAGAATGCAGATCCCAAAGTCAACAGCCACCGAGGCCCCAACAAACTAATCAAGCTTCATCATCACAAGCACTTGTTTCTCAAGAAGACAATGTGTTTGACTGGAGTGATCAGACAAAAGAGGAGTTTCAAAATCAAGCTACTATGGCAGAAACATCTAATGACACTTCCACTGAACTACCATCTGAGGTAAATGCTAAACTCTGCTCTCAAACATGCAAAAATATGGTTAAAAAGTACAGACATCATAATGGGAGCATGTGTAAAACTCTAGCTAAGATGGAAGAAAGGAGATATGAGTACATGCAGGCCATAGAAGATCTTGAAAAACAGATCAATGATTATAAAGATAATGAGATTCAAATGGGACATGATAGAACATATCATGAGTGGGAGAAAAAGGAACTGAATAAGAAAATAGAGTCCCTAAATAAGAAACTAGATGAGGCTGAACAAAAGTTGTTAGAAGCTAACAAGAAAGTAGAATCTGTCAATATAGATTTAGGAAACTTCAAGTTGGCAAATCAAAAGCTGGAACACCCAAAGAAGGTATAGCATACAGAGCCACTCCACCCCCATATAACAACAAATACATTCATCCCATGAGTGAAGTTGCTGATAGGCTTGTTAATGAACCATTAGATGAGTCAATGACAACTGTAGATCCTATCCTTGAAAACAGTCTTGAATCTAAAGAAGAACTGATTCCAAATGAAGGCTGTGAGTGCAAAGTAGTTGAGGGAGAATCCAAAACAATGAGTGCACCTATAGAAACCCCTACCCCCAGTAAGAAAGGAAGAGAAGATGAGTGTATGCAATGCTGCTCCACATGTTTCTGTACCTTCTAAATGTAACACTGCATCTTCCTCAAAAGTCAATAAAAGGGGTAAGACTGTTCCAATCTGCACATGCCAAGAGCATGGTGTCCAAAAGTTTCCCAAACAACAGCAGGTAAGGAGAAATCAAAGGAACAAGAACAAGTTATTGTCCAACAGAACTGGTTCTCCAATCAAAACAGTCAAAAGATGTTTCCATTGTGGCAGAAAAAATCATTTGGCCAGGCATTGTTTGTATAAACCATCTGTTGCAAAACAGACTGTGGTTCAAAAACAGGCATTTGTTCAAAACTCAAAGAACTCAAAGGCCAAATCACTTATTGCGCCAGTTCCAAAGAAGACAGTTGATCACAGGTTCTTAAAAGTCAACAAGAGACAGTCTACACACCAAAAACAAGTTTTGGCAAAATCCAAATCAAAATTTAAACAGATTTGGTGTGTTAATGGCAAAAACTTAGATCAAACTGTTGATACAGATGTTGTAACTGATAGGCCTACAGTTGGAACTGGTAGTGCAAACTCTGAAGCTGTTAGCTCTAAAACCTCAGTTCAAACTGCTAAGCCTAAAACTGGAACTGGTAATGGATCATCTGAGACTGTTAATGCAATGGCTGGAAAGAACAACTGGATACCTCATGTCATAACTAAATATTCGTCACAGAATCCACCAGTGGATCTCACTAAATATAAAAAGTCACAAACAGTGTTTAGCTATGTCAATGCACAAGGACAACCCAAAACCAACTTGGTTTGGGTTTACTCCACTACTAACTAAGCTTTTATTTGTGCAGGGCACCCACAGGTCACAACACAAAATAAGATGCCATTTGGATAGTGGATGCTCTAGGCACATGACAGGAAATTCTGAATGCTTGTCAAATTTTAAAGGCTTTGAAGGAGTATTTGTTGCATTTGGAGGAAATTCCAAGGGAGGTAAGGTAACAGGTAAAGGTACTGTCAAAGCAGGCAATATGATCTTTAATGATGTTTTGTATGTTGAACAGCTGAAGTATAATTTACTAAGTGTGTCTCAAATCTGTGATAAACAAAATATTGTTCTATTCACAGACTCTGAGTGCATTGTTCTTTCAAAGGATTTTAAAATACCTGAAAATCTTGTTTTACTGAGAACACCAAGAAAGGACAATGTCTACTGTTTAGACACAGATCTTTTATCCAAGACAAATACTTTAAGTTGTTTGATATCCAAAGCATCATCTAATGAGTCTGCTCTTTGGCACAGAAGGATGTGTCACATGAACTTCAAATTTCTGTGAATGTTTTAGTCAAAAAGAATTTAGTAAGAGGTTTACCACAAAAGGAGTTCATCTGTGATGATCATTGTGTAGCATGCCTTAAAGGCAAGCAACACAAAACTTCTCATAAGGCCAAAGAAGTAAATTCAATCTCATCAGCTCTTCATCTTATTCATATGGATCTCTTTGGTCCAACATCTGTTTTGAGTTTGAATAAAAGAGCTTACTGTTTAGTCATTGTTGATGATTTCACCAGATTTACATGGGTCTACTTTCTTAGGACTATAGATGAAACTGCTGAGCTAGTTAAATCATTTATCCTTAAGATAGAAAACCAATCCAACTTAAAAGTTAAGGTGATTAGGTCAGACAATGGAACTAAGTTTAAAAATCATATCCTAAACAGTTTCTGTGAGTCTAAAGGTATTGCAAGGCAATATAGTGCACCAAGAACACCACAACAAAATGTTGTAGCTGAAAGAAAGAACAGAACTTTAATTGAGGCTGCTAGGACCATGCTAGCTGATTCTAAACTGCCAATGACCTTTTGGGCAGAGGCAGTCAATACAGCTTGTTATGTGTTAAATAGGGTTCAGGTTGTTCAATCACAAGGTAAAACTCCATATGAGTTATTCCATCATAGAGTTCCCTTAATAGCCTTTCTAAAGTCTTTTGGCTGTTCATGCACTATTCTTCACACTAAAACTCACTTAGGTAAGTTTGAAAGTAAGGCTGAAGAAGGTTTCTTTGTAGGATACTCTATTCAAAGCAAAGCCTATAGGGTATATAATAGTGTGTCTAAAACCATTGAAGAAAGTGCCAATGTTGAGTTTAATGAAAACACTGCAAATGTCAAAGGCACTGGTCCTGATTGGTTGTTTGATTTAGATTCACTAACAAATTCTCTGAGCTTAGTTGAGTATACTGCAGAAACTGATGTAAATAGGGTTGAAGCTGCCAACACAAATTCTCATGCTCGTCACACACATACTCAAGCTGTTGGCACAAATTTTCAGATAGTTGAAGATTCTGATAAATGGGATGAGTATACTGTTCTACGACTTCTATCTTGTGACCCACCAGGGGTACTGGATGCTCAACATGATACAAATTTAGAGTCTGCAGTGCCAATCCCAAGTACTGAGGTAACAGCTTCATCGAATAGGGAAACAGTCCCATCTTCTGGTCAAGTTGTCCCTGAAGCTGAACCATCAAGTGGTCCTGAAAAAGATGATACCAATCTTGGAACATCCTTTCAGACAGACAGAGAGCCCACGCTCAGAGTTCACAAGTATCAACCTCTCAATCAGATCATGGGTGCTCCACGCACTCCTGTACAGACAAGGACAATGGTTCACAAGGAGTCTACTGATGTTGAATCAGCAGTTCCTGAATTTAGTCTAGCTGCCTTTGAACATGCATGTTTCATGTCACAATTAGAACCTAAGAAGGCATCTGAGGCTTTCAAAGATCCATCTTGGATTGAGGCAATGCAGGAAGAACTACTGCAATTCAAGATTCAAAATGTATGGACTCTAGTTGATCTTCCTAAAGGAAAGAGAGCAATTGGTACAAGATGGGTGTTCAGAAACAAGAAGGATGAGAGAGGGATAGTAATCAAGAACAAAGCAAGACTGATAGCACAAGGATACACTCAAGAAGAAGGAATAGATTATGATGATGTCTTTGCCCCATTAGCAAGGATAGAAGCCATCAGACTGTTCCTAGCTTATGCCAGCTTCAAAGGATTCAAAGTGTACCAAATGGATGTGAAGTCTGCATTTCTTTATGGTACAATTGAAGAAGAGGTCTATGTGTGTCAACCCCCTGGATTTGAGGACTACAAGTATCCAGACAGAGTCTACAAATTAGACAAAGCCCTCTATGGACTCCATCAAGCCCCAAGACCATGGTATGACACTTTGTCATCATACCTTCTACAAACTGGATTCAAGAGAGGTACTCTAGACAAAACATTTTTCACAAATTCCATCAAATCTGAGATTTTGCTTGTTCAGATCTATGTGATATCATCTTCGGGTCAACAAATGACAGTCTATGCAAAGAGTTTGAGACATTAATGCACAAAAAGTTTCAAATGAGTTCAATGGGAGAACTCACCTTCTTTCTAGGATTGCAGGTCAAGCAGAAGCCCACAGGACTTTTTATAAGTCAATCAAAGTATGTTAAAGACATACTGGAAAAGTTTGGTTACAAAGTTACCAAAGTCGCTAGTACTCCAATGGACACCCACAAGCAGCTTGATGCAGACAAAGATAGAGTAGATGTGGACATTCACCTATACAGATCCTTGATAGGTTGTCTAATGTATCTCACATCTTCTAGACCTGATATAATGTTTGCTGTTTGTGTTTGTGCCAGGTTTCAATGTGCTCCAAAGGACTCACATCTGTTTGCTGTGAAGATGATTTTTAGATATCTCAAGGGCCAACCTTAATTGGGCCTATGGTATCCTAAAGACTATCCTCTTGAACTAACAGCCTACTCTGACAGTGACTATGGAGGATGCAACATTGACAGAAAGTCCACAACTGGTGGATGTCAATATCTAGGAGCAAGACTGGTCTCTTGGCAGTGCAAAAAGCAAACAACTGTCTCCACCTCATCTACTGAAGCTGAATATGTAGCAGCTGCCAGCTGCTGTTCCCAAGTGATGTGGATTCAAAATCAGCTGAGAGACTATGGTTTGAACTTCTTATCTACTCCTATTTACATTGACAACTCAAGTGCCATAAGCATCGTAAAAAATCCAGTGAAATTTCCCAAAACTAAGCATATAGACATTAGATTTCATTTTTATAAGAGACTGTAATGAGAAGAAATTAATCCAAGTTACCAAAATTCATACAGATGATCAGTTAGCTAATCTATTTACAAAACCATTTGATGTAGGAAGATTCACCTTCCTAGTATCAAATATTGGCATGGTTAATATGGATTAATTTGTTTTTCATCATTCTCTCTTATTTTATGAAGACTACATTTGTTTTATATGCTTGTTTAAGGGGGAGACACTGTTTCATTAGAATATGCTTCATTTTCAACTAACAGCTTGAGTCATTTCTCAAGCTGCTAGTTCATTTCACTCGGACTGTTAGTTGTTTTCACTTGATCTGTCAAAGGGTGCAGGGTAATTCTGTAATTTCTTATAAGTGTGCGCGGGATTAGAGATTTTCAAAAATGCCCAAACCTTTAAAGGTCCCAGTTTCGTTCAATTGTAACTAGCAGTTGCAAAAATATCTTCCACGACCTTTCTTTTCTCTCTGAGCGATTCACACACACATCTCTCAAACCATAAATCACAGTCTTGATCGTCAATGGAGTTTGTCAAAGAACACAACAGTCTCCCTTATTCACTCAAACACACTGACCTTCACCCATTCCACGACATGATGGACTTCCTTCGAAGTTCCCATATCCATCATGTCCTCACTATAAATCCCACCATCTATATATCCCATATAGAGCAGTTTTGGAAATATGCCTCTGTCAAAACCATCAACGGAGTCACCTCTTTGACATCCAAAATCGATGGCAACCCTATTTCTGTTACTGAGGAAACCATCCGCCAACACTTGCATCTTCAAGATGCCGCAGGTATTTCTGATCTATCCCTTACTGTCTTACATGAAGGCCTTTTTGCAATAGGGTATAGGGGCCCTACTGATTCTTTCACTTTCTTTAAAGCACATTTTGCCCCTAAGTGGAAATACCTTGTACATGTTATACAACAGTGCATAAGCCCTAAAAGAACTTGTTGGTAAGAATTTTCTTCAAATATAGCCACTGCCTTAGTGTGTTTATCAACGGGCCAACAGTTCAATTTTTCAATCATGATTTTTCAGGGGATGTTAAGGCATCATGCCCTAAAAAATGGGAACTTTTTGATGTATCCACGCTTTTTGGCTGAAATAATTGCAAGAACTTGCAGTAATTTCAATGTACATAAAAGGATATATGTTTCCCATAGGCACTCTTTACCATCGATAAAAAGACTTTTAAAACCAAGTGCCAATTTTTTGAATGTAGATGCTCCCTTGCCCTCTGCAATGTTGGGCATCAATCCAATAAACAGAGGAGAGGATCCTGAGCAGGCTCAGCCATCCATCACTACTTCACCCCTAGGACCCCAACCCACTCCTCTGGATACAAATATTTCATCTGCTACTTCTATCAAACCCACATCCCCACTCATACAATATAAAAGATAAAGGGTTTTAGGAGCTCCTTCCTCTTCAGCCCTAACACCAGAGCCAAATATCCTTGTGCAGGAGGACACTTCTGCACAAAATATCCAAAGGGAACCCACTGAGGTCACTCCCTTCTTCAATTTGGAGGTGGCCATCCCAATAGAGGATGTCCATATGGGGTTTGTGGCTGACACTACTGATGTTTCTGCACAAGAAGCACAGGCCAGTGTCAACATCACTAAGACCACACCCATGGCAACAGAGGGTGTGTAAGCACCTTCTGGAAGTCCCCAGTACCAAGAACAAAGGGGCCCAGATGTTTCTACTTTTGGAATTCATGTCAGTGATAGATCACAAGCACCACTATCATTTGCTGATCTTGAGGCTAGTCTGCAACTCATAATATTGACGGATCCTCAGCTGAAACCTGTTGTAGCCGTATTGGAACACTACCAGTCCCTTATTGCTACACAGGGGGCACAAATTACAGCACTACAACAGAGAATAGCAGCTCAACATCAGAGAATGGATTATTTTCGTCAAGGGTTCACCCTATGTGGGAATAAGATCATTCAACTTGAGAATATGATTCGAACCCTAATGGCAAAGGTTGTAGGTCCTTCTGGCCAAACCAATGCATCCGAAAAGGGGGAGAATCAGGAGATCCCTATTTCAGTCCAAACAGCTTCAACTCCAGCTCCAACAGTCCCAGATTCTAGGCTAACAGTCCCACCAACTACTCAAGCTGTTAGCCTAGAAAGTCAAGCTGCTCCAATCAGAACAATTGGAGTTGTTATCAGAGAAGGAATTCAGGCTCCTGCCAGTACAGTCCAATCCACAACATCTGCTTCCAGAGATAAAGGCAAGGGTATACTAATTGAAGCTCCAAAGATTAAATTTTCCTCTAAAGGAGCCCAGGTTGCTCATGATGCTGAATTCGCAAGAAAGTTAGCAGAGGAACAGGATGATCTCTTAGACCAGCAAGCCCATGCTCAAATGAAAGATGATAAACCCTTAGGTGATTATCTAAGAGGGTTTGTGGTCAAGCAGAATCAGAAGAAAAGGAAAATGCCTACAGGGCATTCAAAGGCAGAGCACATAAAATTTTTGATCAACTTCTTTGCATCAGTTGAAGTTCCTAAAAAATGGCTCCGTCATGGCCAACAGAAAAGCTGCAGGATCTACATGATAAAGAGATGGAAAAACAGAAAACAGCCAAAGCCTCCCAACAAGTCCAAAGTCAACAAGAACCTGTTTAAGCTGGTGTCAGTAGTCCTCCTCCTCCTGTTCAAACTGTTGCTCCTGCTCAAACTGCTGTTAATGATCCTCAATCAGAAGCTATTCAACAAGCAAAGCTTGATCAGGTGAAAAGGGTGTTGTTTGAGCATCAGCTACAAAAGGTGATGGAAATTGAAAAGTCCCTCGATCAGCATGACTTCTCCAAGCCTCCTATTACATACTGGTATGCTAAGTCAATGGATGACATTGACTTAAAATATCACTTTGTAGTCAAAAGAGAAGCTGGTCCTGAGGAAGAATACAAGAGCATAGTTCACCTTGTATAGAAGATGACCAGAGAAGAGCTGACTCAAATGCATCGTATTGGAACAGTTAGTCAGTCTAGGTCTCCACTTATTTGGGTTAAGCAGAGTGTAAAAGATCTTAAAAGCATTTTTGACCCATAATCTATCAGAAGTGATATAGAAGCTGCCAAGGATATGAAGATTGTACATGTTGATCTATATGTGAAATCAAAGACATATAGACTCAAATTTGCAAACGGATCCAGCATGTTCTTCAATTTTGAATTCTTTGATCTGCTAAAGGCATGGTTACTCCTAATGAGCTCAGTGAAGATATACTGTGATAAAGAAGAGATGAAAAGAGATTTTTTAAAGGCAATTAAGCAGAAACTTTCACAACTGTAAGTTTTTGGATGCCTTAGTTTGTAGATAATAGTTTTACTTTGGTTTATTTCCTTATTTGTACAAAAACTTAAAGTCTTGTGTAAAGAATTTAAGTTAGGGGAAGATTGTTGGGAAATATTCTAAGTATGTCAAGCTGTTAGTTAGATTTCTCAAACTGTTAGTAGATTTTCTGTGTAATTACAAAGTTCAAGCTGTTAGTTGAGAAAGTTCGAGCTGCTAGTTCAAAAGTTCAAGCTGCCAAGTTCAAGCTAATCAACAGATAGTCTTCAAGCTGCTCAACAGTTCAATAAACAGAAATGCTGAAATTCAGGAAGAGATTTATATTCGAAGATTCAAGCATATCTACTATCAGATAAATCAGAGTTTTCCAAGGAAACAAATCAAAAGGATTTATATATAGATTGAATAGGTTTTCTATTGTGATATTGCACGTACATGTTTTTTGATTCAATTGTAATTTTCTTTGATTATGTTTTCATAAGCCTCTAAGGTTGTAAAACCCTAAGTACAGTCTGTGTTCTTCGTCTAATCAAACAGATTAGAGGTGATTGTAATCATTGAGTTTGGCAATGCAAAAGATTTGGTATTTAAGTATATTTATGTGTTATTTGTTTTGAAAGCTTTTCTTAAAACAGTTAAGTGTTATTCCGCAAACTTCTTAATTGGACTTTGATTCAATACAAGGTTATTGGTTTTATACTCTGATTGATTCAAACCAGTTAACCTTAGGTAGTAATTTTGATCTTGACATAAGACAATTATTCGTAAAAGAGGCAGAAATGAGGCCTTACAGATCTTGAATAAAGCACCCAAAAAATCAAACGAACAAATCAATCATAAGCACACAAACATTCAAAGTTTTCATTGTAACACCCCGACTCCCGAGCAGGTACGTGTAATTATCTTATTGACCAATTATTTTATTGAGTATTGCGTTGGTCCAATTATGTCCCGTGTAGTGGATTATACGTGTCGGGACGGGAATTACGTGGATTCAGGATATAATTTTAGTGGATTAATTATATTTATGGATTCATGGGATTAAATGGGATTTAATGATATACATAGTGTATTTTTAATATTGGAGGTCGAGTATCAGTGTTGAACCCGCGATATAACCGGACACGTAACGTGTACGTATATGTGTGTGGGGCATTGCTTTCTTTCTCTCTTTTTTGCAAAAACCTAAGATAAGTGTGTGTGTGTGTGTGTGTGTGTGTGTGTGATTCTATGCTGCTGGAGCTCAGTTGAAACTCAAATCAAGTTATCAAAATTGCTAAAATCAGATTGGAAATCTCCTATTTTTGTTCTTGAAGTTTTAAGGTAAGGGACCTTTGAATTGACCTTGAATTTATGTGTTAATTGTTGTAGTATGATGGGAATTGGTCTCGATATGTGTTGGTGGTGTTTTGGTGTTCTAATTGTGTAAAATGGCTGCTAAAATCGGTTTTGGGGTCGAAATCCCCATGGATAGAAGCTGAAAAAGGAAGAAGATGAGTCTGACCGCGAGCGCGGCCGTGATCAGATGAGCATGGCCGTGATCACATGAGCGCGACCGTGATCGGGAGCGCGGGCGTCAACAGATGAGCGTGACCGTGATCGGGAGCGGGACCATGATCAGATGAGCGCGATCGTGATCAGGAGCGCGACCATGATCAGGGCTGTTTTGGCCAGATTAGGTTTTTAGACCCCGGGAACCTATTTAGGTTGTTTTTTGAGGGTTTTATCCATTGAATTAATGATTATTGGGCATTTTGGGCTTATCTGTTAAGCCGGGATTAACCTGGGAAGGTTCGTTGTGTGCACAGGGATTGTTAGAGATTGTTTCGGGCCGGGTTCGGATCAGCAAAATAGAGATATTGTGTGGGGTGATCTAGGTGAGTACGCGAGACTTTTTCCAAAGACTAGTCGCTGTCTTTCGAGTCTTTTGTGTTAGTGTTTCAAATGTGATTATACGAATTGTTTGGGCACTGCGAGCTGCCCCTCAGGTATGATCCTTCTCTCTTATATGTGTTATATGCATGAGATCCATTATAGTGTATTGCGATAAGTATCGTGGAAGCTGTGTAGCTATGTTTGACCCTGTGTCGGGTTCCCATATGTATATATATATATATACATATATATATATATATATACATATATATATATATATATATATACATATATATATATATATATACATATATATATATATATATATATATATATATATATATATATATATATATATATATATATATATATATATATATATATATATATATATATATATATATATATATATATATATATATATATATATATATATATATATTATATATAATATATAATATATATATATATGCGGCCGTTACTCCTGTTAGCCTCTACGGGCGTGGCTTGGCTCCAAGGGGGAGGGATTCCCCAACTGAGATGAGAATCTCTTTCTGTATTGGATGCGTCTCTGATTAGAGACTTGTTGGCATGTGTTATGCCGTGTAGTGTAGGGCTGCCATGTGACATGCGATTTGTGTTTATGTAACTGTGCAGTGTCTAACCCTTGTGTACTCACGACCTACGAAGCTTACGTATTCGAGTCTGATGTGTGTATCAGGGGAACCGAAGATAGGTTTGCCAGCTCCTGAGCGAAGATAGGAGCGTGACTTGCTGTTGCCGAGAGATTCCGCATTTTGTCATATGTATGTGTTCCTTATACTGTTGGGAAAACTATGGGTCAGCTATACCGGGTTTGTCTGTGGATATTGGGATCTGGGTCGGGTTTGTATGTTGGGTTGGCTTCTAGACATTGTGGTTAATGTGTGTAAAAATGTTTTAATTAATCTGTGTTTGTGTAAACCCTTGACATGTGTGAAGGATTTTATATGCGTTTATGCTACCTGTGTATCGTAAATGACGTGGCTTTTAGCTAGGTTTAGAGGGTGTTAGATGTATGGTATCAGAGCTTGTGGTTTTAGTATTGAGTATCAGTGGATGCTTGAGCTTAGACCGTGTTCGGATTCTTGGGGAGTATTCCGGTGACGGATACTAGACGATTTAATTATCCTGGCTTATTGTATAACGCTGGGAGACTTATCTTTGTACTTAATTGCCTTGTTTTGTGCAGATCAGTATGGCAGATCAGGGAGAGGGTTCTGGTGCGGGTAAGCCGCCGGGTGATGAGTACGTCCGCAAGTCAGAGTTGCTTGAGGTCCTTAAAGAGTTTTACAGACAGCAGAGAGAGAAGGAGCGGGAACAGGGTCAAGGTATGGAACCACGTGCTGGGGGTGGTCAGGATATGGGTGCGGGTGCCTCTTCGTCTACGTCTCAGTGAGGGGTTTCGTTTAAGGATTTCATGACCGGGAATCCGCCAGAGTTTAGAGGCGGGGGTGAGCCATGGATGGCATTAGCGTGGGAGCACGAGATCGAGTCCGCCTTCCGGGTTGCTTATGTGGACCCGAAGGACATGCTTGGGTACGCCACATATCAGTTGAGGGGTGGGGCCTCACAGTGGTGGAGATCTATAGAGTCATCTATGTCTGACTCGCGTGCGTATACGATGTCCTGGGCCCTGTTTAAGGCCATGTTCGAGATTCAGTATGCGCCTCGCGATGAGCAGAGAGAGATGGAGCATCGCTTCCTCCATCTACAGCAGAGGGATCTATCTGTGCAACAGTATGTGGACCGCTTTAACGAGTACTCCCAGTTTGCGCCGCAGCATGTGGATTCAGAGAGGCGCAAGACCAATGCTTTTGTTGACGGCCTGAGACCAGATATCAGGGAGGTTGTGGGATTGCAGGAGACGTCATCTTTCTTCAGGGTGCTAGAGTTAGCTCGCATGAGAGAGCGGGAGATTGAGAGGCAGCGGGAGCAACCGCCTAGCCAGAGACAGCGTACGGGGGCCTCTGAGCAGTCTAGTTATTGGTGCGAGCCAAGGGAGCAGCAACCCGGTCAGGGCCTAATCAGGAGCAAAGTATAGGTTCGCGTAGAGACAGAGGTAGAGACAGAGGCGGAGATAGAGGCCGAGATGATAGGTCCTGGGCACAGGGTCAGAGAGATAGCCAGGCGGCTAATGAGAGCAGTGTTGGGCAGGGGTCCCGGGCAGCGGGGAGCAGAGCTGATAGTTCATCCGGGGAGCGAGATTGTCCGAGGTGCCACTGCAGGCATGCCGGGCCGTCTGCTAGTGATCAGTTTTGATGTTTCAGATGTGGTCAGTTTGGCCACATAGCTACAGCTTGCACAGCCCCTGAGGCATTATGCTTCCGATGTGGGAAGCCGGGCCATCGCATGAGAGATTGTCCTGAGGCAGCACCAGCTGTACCGGGAGCGAGTGCGAGCGGTGCTAGAGCAGAGCCTTCTTCTTCCACCTCTTGCAGAGATGCAGCACCGAGAGCCAGAGGCCGAGTGTTCCAGGCCACAGCTGAGGAGGCCAGAGATGCTCCAGATGTTTTACGGGTACATATATTCTGAACGGCTTGCGTGTGCGAGTCTTATTGGATTCTGGTGCCGACCGCTCATATGTGTCAGTGTCCTTCTGTGCTTATTTTACTGTTGCTCCTACTGTGTTATCTGTGCCATTGATTGTTGAGTGGGTAGACGAGAGTACCGCATTAGTGAGTTGTGTATATCGAGAGTCTGTACTCGAGATCGATGCTCACCGATTCCTGATCGATTTACTGCCTATTGAGATCAGCAGCTTTGATGTGATCGTTGGTATGGACTGGATGACAGCCCGTCAGGCAGACATTCTTAGTGCTATGAAGATGATCAGGATACCGATTTCTAAGGCCGAGGTCGTGACAGTTTACGGGGAGAGGCGGAAGGGCGAGATTGGGATTATCTTGATGGTTAGGGCTCAAAGATATGTGACTAAGGGTTGCGAAACTTTCCTGGCTTATGTGATTGATGCCCAGAAAGAGAAGACGAAGGTAGGGGATGTTCCTGTAGTGCGAGACTACCCTGAGGTATTCCCAGATGAGTTAGCTGGGCTACCGCCAGATCGCCAGGTAAAGTTCCGGATCGACCTTATCCCTGGAGCGGTGCCAATTGGGAAGACGCTCTGAGATGCGAGAGATGATGACTCAGCTTCAGGAGTTGCTGGATAGGGGATTTATCCGTCCGAGCTCATCACCGTGGGGAGCACCGGTGTTGTTCGTGAAGAAGAAAGACGGTACCATGCGAATGTGTATCGATTATCGAGAGTTAAATAAAGTGACGATGAAGACTAGGTATCCACTTCCGTGAATTGATGATTTATTCGATCAGTTACAGGGATCTAGCTTCTTTTTATTTACGATCTGGATATCACCAGCTGAAGGTCAGGGAAGAGGATGTGGGCAAGACAGCCTTCAGGACGCACTATGGACACTATGAGTTCTTAGTCATGCCATTCAGATTGACTAACGCACCCGCAGCTTTCATGGATTTGATGAACAGGGTGTGTAGAGCCATGTTGGATTGATTTGTGATTGTGTTCATAGATGACATATTGATCTACTCGAGGAGCGTTGAGGAGCATAAGCAGCACTTGACGGAGGTCCTGAGCGTGCTGCAGAGAGAGAGACTCTATGCGAAGTTTTCGAAGTGCGAGTTCTGGCTCCGAGAGGTGCAGTTCTTGGGCGATGTTGTGAGCAGTGAGGGAATGAAAGTGGATCATTCGAAGATTGAGGTTGTGATGAGTTGGGAGCAGCCTAAGACCGTGCCAGAGATTCGTAGTTTCCTGGGATTAGCAGGCTAGTACAGACGGTTCATTCAGAATTCTTCGCGGATAGCCATGCTGTTGACGAGACTGACACGACAAGGCGTACCATTCGAGTGGAATGACGAGCAAGAGACTTTCTTTGCTGAGTTGAGAGCTCGATTGTGCCAGGCGCCGGTGTTGGCTTTGCCCGAGGGTACGGATGATTTCGCGGTATATTGTGATGCATCAGGGACGGGGCTAGGTTGCGTGTTGATGCAGCGGGGCAAGGTGATTACCTACTTTTCGAGGCAGTTGAAGACATATGAAGAGAATCATACTGTCCATGATCTTGAGTTGGATGCCATCGTCTTTGCGCTAAAGATATGGCGACATTATCTATATGGGACCCAGTTTATTGTTTATACTGATCACAAGAGCCTTCAGTATTTTTCAGCCAAAAGGATTTGAACATGCGACAGAGACGCAACTTAGAGCTCCTGAAAGACTATGACTGTGATTTACAGTATCATCCTGGGAAGGCGAACGTAGTAGCTGACGCCTTGAACAGTAAGGCGTGTGTTCAGACGGTTACCTCTCGAGCTGTGAGACTCGAGATCACCTCTACCCTGATTAACAGTCTGAGATTGGCACAGATAGAGGGTCTGCGGGAGCAGAATGTGAAGAGAGAAAGATTAGTGGGGCAGACAGAGGCGTTGGTCAGGGATGATCGGGGTTTGTATGTGTTGAGAGGCAGAGTTTGACTTCCCAGAGTTGGGGACTTGCGACAGCTGATCCTTGATGAGTCGCATAAGTCGAGGTTGTCTATTCATCCTGGGAGCACAAAGATGTACCGAGACCCTCCGAGAGTTCTACTAGTGGCCGGGTATGAAAAGGGACGTGGGACGTTACGTCGAGCAGTGTATGACATGTTTGCGGGTTAAAAGTGAGCACCAGAAACCGCACGGCCGTCTACAGCCACTAGAGATTCCCCAGTGGAAGTGGTACAACATCACGATGGATTTCATCGTCCGACTTCCTCGTACCGTGTGTGGGAACGACATGATTTGGTCATAGTGGACCGGTTGACTAAAAGTGCGCACTTTCTTGCGGTTCGGGGTACGATCATGATGGATCAGCTAGCGCGGCTGTATATTGATGAGGTGGTGTCGCGGCATGGGATTCCGAAGTCGATTACTTCTGATCGCGATACTCGTTTCACCTCGCGGTACCGGCAGAGCTTCCAGAGAGAGCTGGGTACCCGGGTTCAGCTTAGTACAGCTTACGGGCCTCAGACAGATGGGCAGACTGAGCGCACCAAACAGACACTCGAGGACATGTTGAGAGCATGTGCCATAGACTTTATAGGTAGCTGGGATGTGCATCTCCCGCTAGTAGGGTTTGCTTATAATAATAGCTACCACACCTCGATTAAGATGGCACCGTTCGAAGCATTATATGGCCGTAAATGTCTAACCCCAGTGTGTTGGGGTGAGGTCGGTGAGCGACCGATCAGTGGGCCCGAGCTACATCAGGAGACGAGCGATAAAGTAGCTGTGATCCGTGAACATATGTGTGTTGCATAGAGCCGTTAGAAGTGTTACGCTGACCGTCGTACTTCAGAGCTCGAATTCAGTGTCGGGGATCAGGTGTTGCTAAAAGTGTCTCTGTGGAAAGCGGTAATCCGATTTAGACACCGAGGAAACCTGAGTCCGAGGTATATAGGGCCGTTTGAGATCATAGCCAGGGTCAGAGATCAGGCCTACCGATTGAGACTACTGCCAGAGTTAGTCGGTGTACATGATACATTCCACGTGAGCCATTTGAGAAAATGTTTAGCTAAAGAAGATCAGTACGTGCCGTTATCAGAGATATCCGTGGATGATCAGTTGAGATATGCTGAGCAGCCAGAGTAGATTACTGATCGCAAAGTGAAGAAGTTGCGCAATAAAGAGATATCATTGGTACTCGTTCAATGGAGACATCATAAGGGTACCAGCGCAACTTGGGAGCCCGAGTCCGAGATGCGGAGCCGCTATCCCTTCCTGTTCCGGAGTCAGAGTTAGATTCTGGGACGGAATCTTTGTAAGGGGGAGGATTTGTAACACCCCGACTCCCGAGCAGGTACGTGTAATTATCTTATTGACCTATTATTTTATTGAGTATTGCGTTGGTCCAATGGCGTCCCGTATAATGGATTATACGTGTCGGGACGGGGATTACGTGGATTCGGGATATAATTTTAGTGGATTAATTGTATATATGGATTCACGGGATTAAATGGGATTTAATGATATACATAGTGGATTTTTAATATTAGGGTCGGGTATCGGTGTCGAACCCGCGATAAAACCGGATCCGTAACGTGTACGTATATGTGTGTGGGGCATTGCTCTCTTTCTTTCTTTTGTGCAAAAACCTAAGATAAGTGTGTGTGTGTGTGTGTGTGTGTGTGTGATTCTTTGCTGCTAGAGCTCAGTTGTAACTCAAATCAAGTGATCAAAAGTGCTAAAAATCAGATTGGAAATCTCCTATTTGGGTTCTTGATGTTTTAAGGTGACGGACCTTTAAATTGACCTTGGATTTAAGTGTTAATTGTTAAAGTATGATGGGAATTGGTCTGGATATGTGTTGGTGATGTTTTGGTGTTATAATTGTGTAAAATGGCTGCTACAATCGGTTTTGGGGTCGAAATCCCCATGGATAGAAGCTGAAAAAGGAAGAAGATGAGTCTGACCGCGAGTGCGGCCGCGTTCAGATGAGCGCGGCCGTGATCAGGAGTGCGGCCGTGATCAGATTAGCGCGGCCGTGACCGGGAGCGCGGCCGAAAATAGATGAGCGAGGCTGTGATCGGGAGCGCGACCGTGATCAGATGAGCGCGGCTGTGATCAGAAGAGCACGGCCGTGATCAGGGCTGTTTTGGCCAGATTAGGTTTTTAGACCCCGGGAACCTATTTGGGGTGCTTTTTGAGGGTTTTATCCATTGAATTAATGATTATTGGGCATTTAGGTCTTATCTGTTAAGCCGGGATTAACCTGTGAAAGTTCGTTGTGTATACAGTGATAGTCAGAGATAGTTTCGGGCCGGGTTCGGATCAGCGAATTAGAGATATTGTGGGGGGTGATCCAGGTGAGTACGCGAGACTATTTCCAAAGACTAGTCAATGTCTTTCGAGTCTCTTGTGTTCGTGTTTCATATGTGATTATATGAATTGTTTGGGCACTGCGAGCTGCCCCTCAGGTATGATCCTTCTCTCTTATATGTGTTATATGCATGAGATCCATTATAGAGTATTGCGATGAGTATCGTGGAAGCTGTGTAGCTCTGTTTGACCCTGTGTAGGGTTCCCATATATATAAATATGCGGCCGTTACTCCTGTTAGCATTCACAGGCGTGGCTTGGCTCCAGGGGGGAGGGATTCCCCAACTGAGATGAGAATCTCTTTCTGTATTGGATCTCTAGCGTCTCTTATTAGAGACTTGTTGGCATGTGTTATGCCGTGTAGTGTAGGGTTGTCATGTGACATGCGATATGTGTTTATATGAACTGTGTAGTGTCTAACCCTTGTGTACTCACGAGCTACGAAGCTTACGTATTCGAGTCTGATATGTGTATCAGGGGAACCGAAGATAGGACCGCTAGCTCCTGAGCGAAGATAGGAGCGTGACTTGCTGTTGCCGAGAGATTCTGCATTTTGTCATATGTATGTGTTCCTTATACTGTTGGGAAAACTATGGGTCGGCTATACCGGGTTTGTCTATGGATATTGGGATCTGGGTCGGGTTTGTATGTTGGGTTGGCTTCTAGACATTGTGGTTAATGTGTGTAAAAATGTTTTAATTAATCAGTGTTTGTGTAAACCCTTGACATGTGTGATGGATTTTATATGCGTTTATGCCACCTGTGTATTGTAAATGACGTGACTTTTAGCTGGGTTTAGAGGGTGTTACATTCATTCTCATAATTGAAGAGTAAGTGCATACTTGATCAAAAAGTACTTCCTCTTGCTCGATTTCTTCCTTCAGCATTTCACCCTCTTCTCCATCAAAGTCCTATATAGGCATTGACTCTCTCTGCTCTTTCATTTCTTCTAGTTGAACCAACTGTCATTACCTGTTTTAGTTCTTCCATAATGCTTCTAACTTGGCATTCATCTAAAAAAGGTTCGCAAATCTGAAACAAAAAATAAATTCAGAATCCATATTGACATAAGTTTGGTACAATTGATGCATCATCCATCATCAGAACTGCAGGATAAAATTTGAATATAATCCGGAACCCCTCCCCCAAGATACAATTTATTGTTACTATCATTGCAACTCACCATAACAAAATGCAAGAAAAAAAATCATAAATCTTCAAAACAATGTGCAACATGTCATAAATCAACCCTAGAATTGTAGAGTAAAAAAAATATAGGAGATAAATTTTGACACCACAAGAACTCAATTTTATTTTATTTCTTGAATATTTTTTTTTTTCACCAACTTACAACACAAAAGTAATGCCAATATAAAGACTAAGTTATGAGATTCATAAGTAGCTACATAACTACTCCATTAATCACTAAACTTTTCACCTTTCATAACTCATGGTGGTTACTAGACATTAATCACCAAACTCTTCATCTTTTGGTGGTTACATGAATTAATCATAAACTTAAACATAATAATTATCAAGTTTAATTTAGGTTATTGCTAACAATGCCTCCCTTAAATTAAACTTGCTTTTTACTCCCGATCTTTCAACAGTCTTCTTGAAAAAATTCCCACCAAGCGGCTTCGTAAAATTATCCGCCATTTGATCTTCGGTCTTGCAATACTCAACTTGAACATCTCCTTCGTTGACAAGGTCCCTCAAGGAATGATATCTGATGCGGATATGCTTTGTTCATCCATGAAGAATTGGATCCTTTGTGACTGAAATAGTCGATCTATTATCACAATACAAAGTGGTTGAGTTATCTTGCTTTTGCATAAGACTTTCCAAAATTCCGCGCAACCAAACCAATTGACAACCAGCATATGCTGCAACAATATATTCGTCCTCTGTAGAAGAATATGCCACAATTTGTTGTTTCTTAGAACTCCATGATATCGCACCAGTACCAAGATGAAATACATAACCAGACGTGCTTCTGCTATCATCCATACTTCTGGCTAAATCACTATCAGTGTAACCAATGAGGTTAACTGGTGCATTAGCCTTATAAAAAATTCCATGATCAATTGTACCTTTAATGTATCTAAGAATCCTTTTTGCTGCTTCCTAATGATTTAAATAAGGTTTCTCCATAAACCTACTCACCAAGCTTACACCGTACATGATATCAGGCCTTGTAGAAGTTAGATACATCAAATTTCCAACAAGACTCCTGTATAAAGTTGAATTCACCATCTTGCCTTCACCTTCTTTTGATAACTTCAAACCTGTGATGCATGGAGTGGTGACCGGATTCGCATTCTCCATCTTGAATTTCTTTAAAATTTCTCTTGCATAACTCTCTTGTGAGATAAAAGTTGCCTTCTTGGATTGATGAACCTCAATTCCAAGAAAATGGTGAAGTTCTCCCAAATCTGTCATTTCAAATTCTGCCATCAATGAGTCTTTGAACTTATCTAACATCCCCAAATCGTTCCCTGTTAAAACAAGATCATCAACATATAGACTAACAACAATGAAATTTCCATGTGAATTTCCTTTAGTGTAAAGAGTATGCTCATATGGACATTTTTCAAATCCATAATTCTCGAAGTAAGAATTAATACGACTATACCAAGCTCGTGGTGATTGTCTCAATCCGTACAACGCTTTCTTCAACTTGTACACTTTATTCTCTTCACCTTTTTTAACAAACCCAAGTGGTTGATCAACATAAACTTTTTCTTTGAGAACACCATTCAAAAATGCAGATTTTACATCCATTTGAAACATTTTCCAACCATTTTGAGCAGCATGAGAGCAACCGAATAGTTTCGATTCTTGAAACGGGAGAATATACTTCACTAAAATCTTCACCTTCGTTTTGCTAGAAACCTTTTGCAACCAACCTTGCCTTGTGCTTGTTGATAGATCCATCTGGATTCATCTATGGCTTGTACACCCACTTTACTCCAATAGAATTTTTGTGTGGTGGCAAATCGGTAAGCTCCCATGTGTCATTTTTTTCAATGGAGCTAATTTCTTCTTGCATGGCTCTCCTCCATTTTTCTTCTTGCACCATCTCTTCTATTACATCATATAACTCCTGGAGAGTTCTTGTCTTTCTTATCGGCCTTGTTGGAGAAGAATTTGTTGAAGAATTTTGAGAACCGGGAGGACTCTCTTCTTGAACATTAGTTTCAGCATTTCCAATCTCTTCTTCTTCAACTTGAAAAGGAAAAATTGGTAAATTTTCCTTTTCAACTTCGATCTCTTCAAAGAATGAACTTTCATCAAATCGAACATCTCGACTTATCACAATTTTCTTTGTCGTTGGATTATACAACTTGTAAGCTTTGCTTCTTTTACTATAGCCAATAAATATGCACTTTTCTGACTTGTCATCCAACTTACTTCTCATTGAATCTGGGACATGAGAATAAGCAACACTTCCAAATAGTATTAGATGATGAACACTTCGTTTTGTACCATACCATGCTTCATGTGGTGTGCAATTTCCCAAACTCCTTGTTGGTGACCTGTTAATAAGATAAACTGCACAAGAAACAACTTCATCCCAAAAACTTCTTGGTAACCTCTTCCTTTTTAATAAACATCTTGTCATCTCCATTATTGTTCTATTCTTCCTTTCACATACACCATTTTGTTGAGGTGTATAACGGACCGCCATTTCATGTCGAATGCCATTGTCTCGACAATATTTCTCAAATTCATTTGAGAAATATTCACGCCCATGATCTGTCCGCAAAGTGTTGATTTTTAACCCCGTAAAATTCTCAACTTCAGCCTTGAATTCCATAAATCTTTGAAAAGCTTTAGATTTTTCTTTAACACAATAGACCCAAACTTTTCGTGAGAAATCATCAATAAAAGATATAAAATAACGATTACCTCCCAAAGATGAAACGGTCATTGGCCCACATAAATCTGAGTGAATAAGTTGCAACGGTCTTTTTGCCTGCCATGATTATTGAGAGGGAAATGGGGCTCTATGTTGCTTTCCAAATTGACAAGCTTCACAAACTTCATTCATACGATCAATTTTAGGCAATCCTCTCACCATCATTTTCCTTGATAGTAATTCCAAATCTCCATAGTTCAAATGACCATACCTATCATGCCATAACTTAGAAACTCCTTTGTCAACACCAACAAAACAAGACATATTTTGATTTTGAAGAGCCAACGAGAAAAGATTATTTGACGCAACCGTAACTCTAGAAATGACTTGATTTTTCTTTGACAAAAAACAAGTCATGTCATGAAAATGAATATCATAACCTTTCTTCAAAAGATGACCAACACTAAGCAAATTACTTTTTAGGCCAGGAACAAAATAAACTTCTGACATTTTGTTAATACTTGTCTTGTTTTAAATTCTAATTCACCAACACCACTAACTTTATATGATTTTCCATCTCCAATTTTAACTTCGCCATAATCATTTTCAAACAACTTTGAAAATAAATCTTTGTTAACTGTCATATTCTTCCTAGCGCCACTGTCTATGTACCAGACATTTTCATTATTTCCGCCTTGAGATACTAGCAACAAAGTATCTTGATTATGAGACTCCGCGTTTTCACTTCCGCTAGCCCAATTTGCATTGTGTTTTTCTGCATCTCTAAACCAACAATCTCTTGCTAAATGACCGGGTTTGTGACAGTTATCACATTCAAAATAACTGCGTCCTCTTCCTCTTTGATAGTTTCCTCTTCCACGTCCTCTTTGCCAACTTCAAAAACTTTGACTTTGATTTGTTTCATTCCACCCATTTTCATTTCTTCCATAGTTTCCTCTTCCACGAGAATTTGCAAATCTTCCTCTAGAGTTTCCTCCTCTTCCACGATCATGGTCTTTACCTCCTTGGCTTTTGAAATCTTCTTGCTTCTCATTTAACGACAACTTTGACTTGAGTGCTTGTTCCAAAACTACTTTATTTTTCTTAGTAAATCTTTCTTCATGAGCTTGCAACGAGCCAGTTAGTTGATCAATTGTCATAGAATCTAAATCCTTAGATTCTTCAATGGCTACAACACTATAATCAAATATAGAATCCAAGGAGCGAAGACTTTTTTCAATGACACGAATATCATCCATAGTTTCACCATTTCTTTTTAATTGGTTAACTACCGACAATACCCGTGTACAATAATTAGAAACTAGTTTTGCTTCTGTTTTATGCAAGCCTTCAAATTCCTCTAGAAGAGTTTGCAACCGTACCTTCTTTACCTTTTCAGCGCCTTTGTATGTCATTTCCAAAATCTCCCATGCTTCTTTTACCGAAGTAGCACCACATATTTTCTCCCACGCAGCTTCATAGGATTGTACTCCTTGGTATATCCAAAACAAAGCTTGTTGGTTCTTTTTCCTTCATCTTCTTAGATTCTCCTTTTGAGCTTGGTTTAACTCTTCTTCATTTTCTTCTTCCGTGTAGCCTTTTTCAACTATCTCCCATTCTTCTTGAGATCCAAGAAGAGCCTTCATTTGGATACTCCATTTGACATAGTTATCTTTGGTTAATTGAGGAACAAAGGAAAGAGGAATAAAGTTGTTCATTTGAACAAATTTTGGACCCTGAATTGAAGAGCCCTGATACCAATTTGTAGAGTAAAAAAAATATTGGAGATAAAGTTTGACACCACAAGAACTCAATTTTATTTTATTTCTTGAATATTTTCTTTTTTTTTTTCACCAACTTACAACTCAAAAGTAATGCCAATATAAAGACTAAGTTATGAGATTCATAACTAGCTACATAACTACTCCTTTAATCACTAAACTTTTCACCTTTCATAACTCATGGTGGTTACTAGACATTAATCACCAAACTCTTCATCTTTCGGTGGTTACATGAATTAATCATAAACTTAAACATAATAATTATCCAAGTTTAATTTAGTTTATTGCTAACAAGAATCAACAACAACAATAATCCCTGAAAACCATAAAGATGGTGTAGGGGGAGGTAGATGTCAACCGTCTTGCCCACACATGGGTGGGGCGACTAACCTCAGAAACAGAATTACAATAATCACTATAAATGCCAAATAAAGGGTACAAGACCAGATACTGAATAAGGGCATGTGATATAGAAGAACCATTAGTTTCGAAAAGAATGCACATACCCTTTCATACCTGAACACGGAGAGGTTTGGCACAGGCAATGGAAAATCGATGCCAGAAAATTGCCTTTCATTTATTGTCACACCAATTTGGAGGGTACCTTCATAAAAACTATTGGAAGGAAACTGTGAAAGGGATGGATGCATACGATATAGGACATGCAATAATTTTGACAAATGGCAACGATTTAGTTCTTAAAACCAAAATTTTATCCCTCATGTCCACATCAGCAAAATTTCACTGCTTGCAGGTCGAAATTGAAAAAAAATGTCATCATGATCGAGAGTCATAACCTGCAATTATTGGTTTTACACCACGAAGCACGAGACGTTCAAATAGAGACTGGGCTAACCCAATACGAGCTGCTTTTCTAGCACATGATAGCTGGACCAATCTGACAACGGTCGCCAACAGGAACCTCCTAGTAGTAACATCATAAGAAAACATCACCACCAAATTAAGAATCACTACAAGCAACATTTGTGTAAATTGTGCAGTTATGTACCTGTTTTGCCCCAAGAACAAGAGGTATAAGACACTGAGGCTCGGTTGATTGAGTAACTTCGTCAATAAGCACCTCCATATAACTAAAAATATAAAAGGAGTAAATCATGAGAAAAGATCATGAAGTAATTACAGTAGTGAACCACCATGATGCTATTTCCAATTTAATTAGGTATTCAAACTATATAAGTAGCCTATCGATCAAAATTGAAAAAACAACATAATACCATAAAAACATTGGCATACAACCATTTAGAATCAAACAAAAGAGAAGTGATTAGAAAACACCAAAGCATCATCTTGGTTGTTTATGTTTTGAGATATCCATAAGATATTTATGATTTCTGTATGATAACATGATATAAATCAACCTGACAGAATTTAAAATTGGCCAGCTGAGGATCTCCAGCACCTACGCATGTGCAGCAAATAACATCAGCACTCTGAGATATCTCCCTTTCTGTAGCCCATTTTAGTGCTTTATACTTCTTTTCATGATAATTCCCCTGCATAAATAAGAGAAATAAAAAGGAATCAACCTTTATTATACTCTTTTTGGGATTTCTTTGTTATCATATTCATTATCCTAATCATTTACAAAATATAGCCATACCAAAATATTTGCATTCTTCTAAATTATTGATTGCCTTTTGTAAAACAGTAATTATATTTTTACTTACAAATGCTTCTAAACATGATTATTTTAAAAAACAACATTTTTATTTTACGAATCTTTGCCAAAAACAAGGATAAATGAAACCCACTATGTACCTTTTCAGACTAATCTCCCTCGTCTGAAGCTTCAAGACGCTATTACCTTTGTGACCTGTTAGCATCACCACTTCATCAGTGCTCTTGAGTATTTTGGGGATTGTGTTGCAGAGAACAAAGCAATATACATAAACGAATTTAGTAACTAACATATCATCTACTGTGAATTTTATTAGGGTTTTAACTTTTCACTAAAAGAATCCCACACAATAAGAGTGAGAGAGTAAGATGGAAAGAAAGTACCGAGAAGAGATCGAGATTTTACCGAAGATGACTCATCAACAACCGATGTAATAATGAAGATCTTACCTGCTTGTTGGCCATTTCATTGACAAAATCCGAGAAGCAGAGCGATAGTCGACCAGAGAAATGGATCGGTAGCCTTGTGAAACAAGTACCAGAGAAATAATGTAAACGCTTTGCGTAGGAGGATTGAATAAGGAGAGTTATTTTGAGGAGTAATTTTAAAAGTCAGTCTGCACATGGGTGCTGATTCCCAAAAAACATAAATTGCACCTCTTTTTAAGAAGACCGTGAGACGAGTGCTTTGGATTTCCAAGATGGACCGCATTTGAAATTGCATGCAGAAGATAGTTGTACCATAAGCTTTGTAAGTAGGTGTGTCTTAAAATTCAAGAAAGAAGCTTTAAGAAGTTGTACTTTATGCATTATAAACAGTAAAAAGCTAAATGCTTTATTATAGTGTGTGTCTATATATATATATACATATATATATATATATATATATATATATATATATATATATATATATATATATATATATATATATATATATATATATATATATATATATATATATATATATATATTACCAAGTTTGATATTTTTTTTCATTAGTTATTTTTGATTTGTCCGAGTTTGTAGTTTTATTAAGTGAGAGTTTGTTTTATTTGTTGATTTTTATTTTTTCTTTTGAGTTTATTTTTATTTTCGTTTGGACTCGAGTTCGATAAGCATTGAACTCGTTTCGTTCAAATATTCAAATCAATCTGTAATCTTCAAAATCCAATCAAGCATAAAGTGTCAAAGATGTCTTTAGTTGAGAAGCAAGCGACAGTTACAAATGAGGCGAACGTTGAGCATGGTATTAGAGATGTATCTGATTATACGGACTCTGCCCACTCTGAATCAGGACGTAAGGTACATTCTTTTCTTGATATTCAATCTTGCAATAAAGTTAATGAGTTGAATGCTAAAATGTTTGCTCTTAATAACGAACTTCGAGCGGAAAAAGGCTCAATCAAAAGTTTTTTCATGATAATATGTTTGTAGAACTTCTTTGGGAAAAAGCTAAGATTGATGATTCGAATACTAATCTCAAAAGTTGCTAACAAGATCAAACCATTGAAATCTGAGCTATCTGATAAAACTTCTTTGGCATTATGTTTCAAAACGTTGTGAATCGTTGCATTATGAGAATATTGATAGCAAAGAAAAATTTAAAATGATTGAAAATGAAAGAGTTGATATGTATGTCCGTCAAAGAACTTGATGATAAATATTTCAAACGATGACAAATAGATCAAACCATTCACATGAACACGCCTAAGCAGACATGGTTTTATCACTCTAAGGATGGCATCAGTTTTGAAAATCCAAAAACTCTTCATAAAGTGTCGATGATATTGCCACTCTGTATGATTATAATTACATGAGATCGGGATACAAAGCTATTTTTCATAGATCATCTTAAGATGCTTTGAATCAATAGGATCTTAACCGGCAAAACATAAAGAATACTCAAACCTTCATGACCTATGAGCAGCAACTGAATAAAAGTTATGCATCTAGAAAACCAATTTTAGATGATGATTGTATTCACACTTACTCAGAAGAGGGAGGAATTGAATGCCAAACTGGTGGCTCCCGTACCTCACCCATATGTTCCTTCTTCTGTTTTAGAACACAAAATTGTTGTTTTAAAAGAGCAGAAAGAAGCTTCTGAATACCATGATGCTCTTATTGAGAATGTGGTGAAGTATGAAGGCAAAAATAAATGAATATGCAACACAAGCTATTCATTACAAAGGGTTGTACCATGATTTTTTAAATGCTTTTTAATGCAACCTAAAACCCGAGCCTTCAGAAACAAACTTGAATGCATCAATAAAACTTAGGGAAGCGAAAGAGATGTTTGAAAAGGAAAGAGTCGTTTTTCTTAGAAAAGAAAACCAATTTGATGAGGAAAGAAGAGTGTTTCAATACGTGAATAGAGTTTTAAAACAGACTCTAAATTCTTTGAAAGTGAAAGAGATAAATTCCTCGACATAATCAAAGACTTAGAAAGTCATATTTCGAAGGCCTCAAAACTTTCCGATCAGAACACAAATGCTCCTAAAAACAAACATCTTCTTGAGATCAAGAAGGGCAAAGATAAGTTGGAAGCTCCAATCAAGATTTACAACGGTGAATCTTCTAAATCTGATTTCAAAGAGCTGTAAGGAATTCAATATACTCTTACATTTAGAGTACAAGGAATTCCCAAAAGCCACAAAAAATTGGAAAATCCAACAACAAGCATAACTAGTTCTGTAGTCGTAACGACTTCGGCTTCTCGTCAAGTTCATATACTCATGTGAAAAATCATTTTGAGAATTAAACTGATTCACAACCATTCATTTCTACTTCTCATGTTATAAAGAATAACAAAGTTGTAGTAGTGGCTAATCAAAAGACTACTTCATGTGACGCTTTCGTGTCACATAAACTTGTATTGAAATACTCTTTTAAGCAGTGATTTGCATCCTACTAAACCTTGTCATTCTTCTTTTGTAATGAATGGTTGTGTTTCCAAAGCTAGGCATAAGCCTGTGAAACATCATGTTCATAAGCGTGAACAAAAAGGTCCCACATTCGTTCTCTGCTGGGTACCTAAGCATGTCTTAAAGGAACCAAACTGGAAATGGTTGCCTAAGACAGAGAAGAATGGAATAACTCAAAGATGGGTACGAAAAGCTAACCTGACTGGACCCAAATTCCAATGGGTACCAAAAGTTACATGATTGTTTTGCAGGTACATGGCTTCTGATCTCTAAGTTCAGGACCCGAGCTTCATAGAGATGGCTCCTGTTCATTTCAGTTTAGGACCCGTGCTTCAAAAAGAAGGCTTCTACTTACTTCAAAGTAGAACCGAGTCTTCAGTTAGAACCTGTGCTACAGAGTTTCTGAAACTCAGACCCTGATTGTGCATATCAGAATTATTGTTCAACATCATGGGCGAAACGACAACAGGGAGCATAGATTTCTTACTTTTCTTGTGGTTCTACTTTCTGTTGACTGATATTAGTTCTTATGTGCTGGGGGAGTTTGCATCTATGTATTATCGAAGAAATGTTCCTTGTCTTTTCACTCTTCAAGTATGCAAATCTTTTAAAGAATATAATTTTTTGCGCATACTTGGAGGGGAATTTTTTTTTAGTAAACGTTTTTTAAAAAGCTTTTTGTTAACCCTTAATGATGCAAGAGATGTTTGGATTTTATCCGGTCATCATTTAAGGGGGAGTAAATTTTCTTTAGTTTCACTTGAAGAGATCAGTCCTACTTGATCTTCATGCGAATCAGAATACCTTCATTCATTCTGAATCTCTTATTCTGATTCCTTCTGACTGATCAGATCTCAAGATCACAATTCTCTGACATATTCTCATTTTTTTGAATCTTCATTCACATCTAAATTCATTTGTATCTGAATCTTACGTTCATTCTTCATCTCCATTCCTTTCTAATTCATTTGACTGAGTTCATTCTCATAATGCTAAAGCAACTTTTCTGAGCATTCTATGCTAGCTGAAATTCCAAGAACTCAAAGTTCATCATCTTTGATAACATGTGCTGAATCTAGTGCACCACATGAGTGTGTAAGCAAATACATCACTCCTATGGACTACCCAGAACCGGATGACCTACCCATGGAGTAATCCTTCTTATAGATGAGAGGTAAGGGTCTTATAGATCTAGTTAAGAAGGATCAAACACAGTGGGGTGTTAATCGGGTCTAGTGATATTATTTTATTTATTCAATATTTATTCAATAATATCATCCTTTTTATGCGCTTAAACATATAAGTTTAGGTACTAAAAGTCCATTTGCTTGTCATTTTTTATTTGCAGTTTTAATTGGGTACAAGACAAGAAAATAAGATGATTATTTGGGCTTAAAGTGAAAAATATTAGAGCATGCAAGCATGTCCAAAGAAAGTTTGAGATTTGAGCTTCTCCAAGTCGAATATCCAACGGGCCAAATTCCATATTTCATTTTTTTAGTCCATTAGGGTTTCGGTTGGATTTATTATTAGTATTATTATTTATTTATTTAAAAAGGAGCCGCCGAGGGATAATGGAAAGAGATCATTGAAGATTTTTATTTTTCTTTTGGTCTTCTGTTGCGGCGGCGTGAACAAGAAAGGGAGGAGGGATTGAAAAAGAGAGGAAGTTGGATATTTAATTTTTGTGAGTTTGCAGTGCCAAAAAAAAAAAGGAAGAGCGACATTTAATATATTTTGTTTTCTTTTCTTCTGGTGCTGTGTGGCGCAAAAAGGAGTCAACAACATTCAAGATTTTATTTTATTCAATATATTGGTTTGTTTGTCTTCTGCTGTGGCGGTCCAAGGAGAGAAGGTAGCCAACATCAACAAATCTTTAGTTGACTTATTTATTTTTTTATTTTTCTTTTAATTGTGGGTTCATGCGTAGAAGAAACAAGAACCAATATTATTTTTTGGATTTTTCTAATTCTATTTGAGTATTTATGTTTAGTTTTATTTGTTATTTATTATTGTTAGTTATTAATTTAACTATGGGCTAAGTTTATTGTATTTGTCATTGATGAACGAACCCTAGATATAGGTTTAGTTTTTATTATTGACTGAGTTTTGTTAATTCCTAGTCGTGAACCTTGAATTATTTGTTTTAATAATTATTGAGTAGTTTACTATTACATTGTGTCATGTTCTGAAATTACGACTTGCACGTGTAATTAGTTTTATCTTATCATTTGCTTGTTCTGAAATTATAACGGTTGCATGCGGTTAGGGTAATCAATTATTCTGAAATTATGATAGTTGAAACTGCTTCTCTAATAACCCAGATAAAAGTTTGAGTTCAATTCACCAATAACGTAAGTTAGCGTGTTTTAAATAGATTAGGTTATAATCGGATTAGTACGGTTGATGGTCTATGTTAGCTCGAAATTTCTTAAAAACTCTATCAATCAATTGCACTTTTAAACGAACCAAATCTAAGGGGAGTGAATCAATGATAAATACATTTTAGTTATTTGATTCTATTCTCAAAGTTAGTTATTTCGTAGTCGTTTAATTTTTTTTGTCATATACTATTAATTGTCATTTTGTTTACTTTGTCGTGTCAACGGTATCCAAAAATCTAAAAACAACCCCCTTTTTACTCGTTTGCATTTTGTCCACTTTTATTTTTTCTAGAGTAATTTTAATTAGTATATATTGCATTTTCCGTTCCCTGTGGAGACGATCCTGGTCTTAACAGTTTATTGCTATACGATCGGGTACACTTGCCCGAGAGTTTATCGGTCGATTTGGTCAGATTAGAGCTTATAAATTTAAGACTGGTATTTCTGTATCATCTTGCAGAGGTAAAATAGAAAAGAGAGGGGTATAAATGAAAGGAGACGGGGGTGCATCAAAATCATGCTTTACTGATTACAGTGAGTCGGAAGGAGCTTTTATTGAAGAAATGATGTTGAGAGCTTGAGGGGAGAGAAAAGATTAAAAGAAAAGAATCCTATCATAACCAACATTTGTTGGGTTTCCTACATTTTCTATCTAATCTTATTCATTGAGATTTGTTATTAAAGAAGACGTCATGAACTTAGTGACGCAAGCACAAAACCCCTCCTAGCTACTCAGCTGCTTCTCAAAAAGCTAGTGTTCATTTCTCACGGAAATTAACCTCATATGCTCTCGATTTCTCATTTAGAGTTAATTGATATTGAAACAGGATACATCCGCTCCGGTCTCAAAATTTCATTTGATTGCACATTGTGTCTAGAGCTTAGTGATTATACACCTCTTACGACACTTATCGAGTCATGTCTGTGTGACAAAATTTGCTTGAGGAAGCGTTTAAATCTTACACAATTAACCAAAAAAGGAATATTAATTATGGAACCCGCCCGTCTTCTATTGTGACAAAGCCGGAACAACTATAGTGGTGCTTATTCTAAGTATTTGATAATGATTGGTTGGAAATCCTACCAGTGTTAACATCAATTCAATACTGAACTAGGGATGACAACGAGGCAGTTTCGGGTCGAGGAATGGAAATCCCGTCCCCGTTTAAAAAAAACCACGGGTATTAAACGGGGATCCCCATCGAGTACGCGGGGAAACCCGTGGGAAGTCGGGGAGCCCATTTATAATCAATAATATGAAATTTGACGACATGGTTCATAATTTAAGCTTAAAACGCCTTGTGTTTAAAATTGCAATACTAATATTAAATTAAATTTGTATCTCTATCAAATAATAACGAAAAAACATTCTTTCAATAAATTATATATGAATACATAAGTTATATATGAATAAATAAGTTCTTTAAACATAATCATTTTTATGCATAATATATAAAATAGATAAAAATATTCATCTTTTATATATAATATATATACGATATAAATAGCATGTTGCTAATAAAAAGTAATAAGAGTATTCAGGGATTTAAACAGGATATGTAACTGGGTATACGGTGCGGGTATTATCAATATCATACCCGCCCGATCCCCTGTTTAACTTAATCGGTTTCGGGGAAACCCGCCACAATTAGATTGGATTTTGGTTTTCACCGTCGTGCTCGGTTTTTTTTACATCCCTACACTAACAGTAGGTCGCATAGTTTTTTTTTTAACTTTTGTGTCAACAGGAAACCTAAGTGGTTTTTGTTGTTATTTTTCCCTCTAAGTTAGTTATAATGTCACAGGTTGTCACACCCCGTTACCCCGTGTTAGTGCATCCTATGTGACGATAGCAGTCTAAGTATAGACAATATTTTGTAAAAGTCAATTTGCTCGTTGTTGCATATTAACAAGTGTTTGATATATGTTTGTTATATGTTTCATATTGATTGTATGTATGTTTGAACTTGGTGTAATCTGTTACAATAAGTTCAAACATAAGTTCAAAGATAAGTTCAAACATAAGTTTAAAGCATATGATTCGAATTTATGGAGGACAAGTTCGAACTTGTCCTATGCAAATTCGAACCAGGTGTTATAATTAAGGGTTAATTCTTTTAATTAACAATTTTTTGTAGAAGATAATCAAAGCTTTAGCAGAAGCGATCTCGAGCTTGCAAGGGTGTTAGAGAGTTTGTTCTTGGAGAGAATCACGTGTCGGGACGTTCCGTTGTTCGTCTATCACAGTGTGTGTCTCCGTGTTTCGTGTGAGTGGTCTATTCGTCAAGCCGCTAACGAGGCTTGTTGGACGGTGTCGCGTTAAGATAGGATCCGTAGGAAGGCGACCTTACAAGTGGTATCAGAGCCATAAGGGTGTTCGTTGTGTTCTTCGTGCTCACAAGTAACATCTGTGGTTTCTAGGCACTTTTGGATGGAAAAATCACTTTTTGGATAAGTTTTCGAGTTTCTCAAGCACGATAACGGGGAAAGGTTCAGATTAGTTCATCATTTTGGTCGAAATCATAGTATTTAATCCTAAAAACTTTGGTTTAACCTGAAAAGTCGAAAAAATCAAACTTTTGGCCGTTTTTCGAACTTGTGGCGCTCGAACATGGGAGGTATTAGGGTTTGTTCGAATTTGTCATAAATTCGAATTTGTCAGAAAATATGCTCCTCTCGAATTTGTTTTAGAGTTCCATTCGAATTTGACTGCTATTCGAATTTACCTTCATTCGAATTTGTCTAAATTCGAACTTGTCATAAACGTCGAATTTGTCATATTTTCGAATTTGTTGATTTCAAACTTAATTTCGAATTTAATTTCAAACGAATTTAATATTAATCAAATTCGAATTTTAATTTAAATTAATTTCAAATTAAATTATTTAAGTTTTAATTCAAAAAGTTTAAAAAAAATGACCAGTTTGCAAAAGTTTATTGAAATGGACCATGAAGTCGGTAAGGCAAATTCACCACCCAAGCTGATGAAGTTGGAAGATTATTACTGGTGGAAGGATAGGTTTGCCGACTTTGCTCGTTTTAGCGACATGCGGATGTGGATCTGTATCGACGAGGGATACATTCCACCTACTCACGAGTTTGAAGGTCGTCAGAGAGTTCTCACTTATCAGAAGACGAAGGATGACGACAAGAAACTATCTGAGGCTGAGAACAGAGCGTTTTCTATAATTCGCGTGGCACTACCTCCGGAAATTCTACACACATTCAGAAATCATCGAACAACGAAAGAGTTGTGGGATGCGCTCGAGAAACGGTGTGAGGGAAATCCGAGGGTTCGGAAATGTAGAACCGAGATGCTCAAGCAGCAGTTCACAATTTTTATGGCGCTCAAAAGTGAAAAGCTGGATGAGACTATCACATGGTTCTATCACTTGTTGACAGAGTTAGATAATCACGATGTCGAGTATCGTGAATTAGAGAAGATTGAGAAACTTCTTGATGCTTTACCAGCAAAATGGGAGATGTATGTAGCACTGATAATGCATGATGAGGAGAAATTTGAAACTCTAACTCTTGAAGGAGTCATAGGAGCGCTGAGGGCTTATAACTTTCAGTTGCTAAAGAAGGAACAGGAATATGACCAAGTGCAAGATCCGGACATGTATTTTGGGAAGTCCAAACCTTCAGTCGCAAGTGACCTAAAAACAGCCACAACATTCTACACGGGCGAAACGTCGACTCTAGTAGAAGTAGAAGACTCAGGTAGCCGGGCTTTCTTAGGGTATTCCAAACCGGAAGAGAAACCGAATCAATCAGCATCTACTTCTCAACCTTACACAAAGATGCCTATGAGTGCACAATCAGCCGAATCTCATCTGAATCTTTTGGCTTCGTTTGTGGCAGCATATGGAAACTGTGTGCAGGGTAAAATTAACGATCCTGCGTTATAGGAAGAGGACTATGATCAGGTGGATCCTGATGATTTGGAAGAAATGGATCTTCAATGGAAACTGGCCATGGTGACTTAGAGGGTCAAGAGATTCATAAAAAGGAAAGGCAGAAATCTGAACATTCGCAACAATAAGATTGGATTCGACAAATCCAAAGTTAAGTGCTACAACTGCCAGGGGTTAGGACATTTTGCTCGAGAGTGTCAAAGAGCCAAGGTTGAAAACTTTCAGAATCAATCTCAAGGGAGATATCAGCCTGCTAATTCGGGTAACCAAGCAAACATCGCTGGTCTGTTATCTAACATATCATCGGACAGACAGCTTGATGGAACGTACGACTGGAGTTCACATCCAGAGACAAATGCTAGATCCTTCATGGCTGAAGTAACAGAGTCTAAGGATGTCAGAGCAGAGGAAGAAACAGAGGACAGACACCAGAATGATACAAGTCTAGTGTTGGTGGAAAAGTCAGACAATCATAACATTCTAGAGTTTGTCGTGCAAATGGCTAACGTGGAATCTGATCTTACAAAGGTAGTTCTAAACTTTTCTACATTCCGTGATTTATGTGCTTTATGTGCTAATTCTAACGATAGATTAAATTTAGTGCTAGAAACACATAGTAATCTAACTGCTCAAATTGAATCCTTAAAATCAGATAATGCTTGCCTCCTAGATATCAAAGAGGATCTTAGGAATATGCTAAAAGCAGATGCTCAAGACCTAATCGTTCTAAAAGACAAACTAAGTGAGCAGTGTGTCAGGATAGAAACGATGTATGAGCATATTGAGGCTTTAACCAAAGACCTAACAATTAAAGAGGTAGAGCTAGCTGAAGCTAAGGTTAAGGTTGTAGAGGTAAATAGTAAATTAGAAAATTTTAGGAGCTCTTCACTGAATCTAGGGAAAATCTTAGATGCACAACGTCAATCTAAGAAACCAGTAGGTTTAGGTTATAAAGAGAGTCCTCCACCTTTTAATGATAAATATGTGCCTCAGCCTCAGGATAAAACTGATAAACCAGTTGAGTCAGAGGTGGCAGTTGAACCTGTATCTGAGTCTGATAAGGAAAAAGTAACTAAGGTGACTAATAACAATGCCACGATTAAGAAAGTCAAATTTGTGCAGTCTTATAGTGATAAAATTCTTGGAGAAGCTAGACCTGACTTTAATAATCAGAAAGAGGACATAGTCACTAGAGTTGAGAAGAAAGAACATGACACTAGTGAGACACCAAAGTCAAAGGGCACTCATAAGAAGTCTATTGATAAAATGTCTTGTTTTAGATGTCATGAAAGGGGTCATGTTGCTTCTAGTTGTCCATATAGGAAGGTAGAATCTACACCTAATGTTGGAAAGCCTGAACAACATAAACCCTCACCAATTGTAGCAAGCACAAGTGCTTCTCAACACACTGAAAAGATTGTGCAAGCCACACCAAAGAATCTTGTTAGTCAAACACCTGTGTCAGGTAGACCAAATGAAGTGGTTAGGACTAATTCACCGAGTAGAGTCCCTAATCTATCTAGGTCAGGACCTCAACAAGTCTATAGGAATATAACACCTAGAAGAGCTTACACTCCAATTAGGTCACACACTCCTTTAAGACATCAGACACCAGGTAGAGCCCAGGGATATCAATCTGAAATGCCCTATAATAGAAATTATTCGAGGGCTCAACAGCAAATGCCTAACCAAAGGCCAAGATTTTAAATCACTCTGCACCACAACAGGCTCTCAATCAAACACCCAAGTCACCTGAAAGGAGAGATGAGTTTTTGAAGGAGTTCAAGTATGTGGATGAGAGGTATTACCAAGTCAGTCATGGCTTGGGTTCCCCGTGATAACTAACTTGTTTTCTTTCATGTGTAGGAGCTGACTACAGGTCTCAACAACAAGTGGTTTGTCGATAGTGGCTGCTCTAGGCACATGACTGGGGAAAGGAGTCTACTCACAGACTTCAAGGGAGGGAACAATGGTTTTGTATCATTTGCTGGGAACAAAGGAGGAAATATCACTGGAACAGGAGTGGTTACTAATGGGACTATCACACTTGATCAAGTATATCATGTTGATAGACTTGCTCATAATCTCCTTAGTATCTCTCAGATCTGTGATAAGAAGAATTCAGTGTTATTCACTGATACTGAAGCGTTAATGCTGAAGCCGGGATTCAAGATACCTGAAGAGTGGATTATGATGAGAGCCCCAAGGAAAAACGATTTGTACATGCTGGACATGAACATCTCCGATTCATCGATGGGAACTATCTGTCTTTTGTCCAAAGCTTCAGAGACCAAATCAGTCTTATGGCACAGACGCATGACACACTTGCACCTGAGGAAAATGAACTACGTCACTAAACGTGGACTGGTGCAAGGTGTCCCAATGAAGAGTTTTCAGTTTGAAGACAAGTGTGTACCGTGCAAGAAAGGCAAACAACACAAGAAGTCACACAAGTGAAAGACTCAGAACTCTATAGCTTCCACTTTCGATTTGTTGCATATGAACCTGTTCTGACCAATCAACAAAAGTAATATAGGTGGTAGTTGGTACCGTTTAGTTATCACTAATGATTACTCACGATATTCATGGGTTTTCTTTTTAGGTATGAAGGACGAGACAGCTGGAAAGTGGATTGGGTTCTTAGACCAAGTCGAAAACTCCTATGGGACGAGGGTAAAACGTATCAGGAGTGATAATGGAACAGAATTTAAAAACACAGTGGTTGGTGTATATTGCCTATCTAAAGGCATAGTGCATCATTTTAGTGCACCTTATGAGCCACAACAAAATGGGATGGCAGAATGGAAAAACAGGATTTGATTGAGGCAGCAAGGACCATGCTCTCGGATTCAAAGCTTCCTACCATGTTTTGGGGGGAGGCAGTGAATACCGCTTGTCATGTTTTAAATCGGGTCCTTACTGTCAAATCAGTGAACAAAACCTGTTATGAAGTTCAGAATAAAAGAACACCAAATTTAACTGGCTTCGAACCGTTTGGGGTACCGTGTACTTTAATGAAAACAAAACATCAACCTAAGTTTGGTTGAAAAGGCTGATGAAGGGTATTTCCTAGGTTATGTGCCTAACTCACCAAACAAAAGGGTTTTTAACAAAACTAACGGTACGGGGTGAGATTGTGTATAACTTTGATGTAACAAGTTATACACGTGAACCCCAAACTGGTCCAGATTGGATATTTGATTATGACACATTGTTTGAATCATTTAACGTTCCTTTGGATGGAAATGCACGTACAATTGAACATGACTTATCGTCATTAAATCTGAATGACGACGGTCAAGGTTTTCCAAATACGAGCATTCCATCAACATCTGAGCCTACATCGATAGAAGATAAGTCTCCATCAGAGAATGATTCTGAGTTACCGACAAACGAAATCAGACTACTAATTCTAACTCCGAAGATAGTGATCATGAGGAAGAGAATGTAGCATATGAAGTCGTTCCCCTGTTAGGTGAAATAGAATCAAACTTAGGAGATCATCTTAGGGTCGATGAGATCGAAACATCGAGAAATAATAAGGATCATCCGGTTGAGAGTATCATTGGAAATCCGAATGTAGGTGTGAGAACTAGGAGTAGTTTGAATAACACTGAGAAAACTGTGAATGCCACACCAAAGACTGCTGTTAGACAAGTACATGTGTCGGTTAGACCAAATGAAGTGGTAGGACTAAATCACCGATTAGAGTCCCTAATGAGTCTAGGTCAGGACCTCAACAAACTTACAGGAGTACAACACCTAGAAGAGCTTACACTCCAGCTAGGTCTCACACTCCTCAAAGACATCAGACACCAGGTAGAGCCCAGGGATATCAATCTGAAATGCCTTATAATGGAAACTATTCAAGGGATCAACAGCAAATGCCTACCCAAAGGCCAAGAGTGAACTTAAATCATTATGCACCACAACAGGTTCTCAATCAAACACCCAAGTCACCTGAAAGGAGAGATGGGTATTTGAAAGAGTTCACGCATGTGGATGAGAATGGTATTACCAAGTTAGTCATGGCTTGGGTTCCCCATGATAACTAACTTCTTTTCTTTCATGTGCAAGAGATAACTACAGGTCTAATCAACAAGTGGTTCGTCGTCAGTGGTTGCTCTAGGCATATGACTGGGGAAAGGAATATGCTCACAGACTTCAAGGGAGGGAACAAGGGTTTTGTATCATTCGCTGGGAACAAATGAGGTTATATCACCGATACTAGTGGTCACTAATGGAATTATCAAACTTGATCAAGTTTATCATGTTTATAAGCGTGATCATAATCACATTAGTGTATCTCAAATCTGTGATAAGAAGAACTCAGTAATTTTTACGGATACTGAGGCGTTAGTGTTGAAACCGGGATTTAAAGTTCCTAAAGAGTGGATACTGATGAGAGCCCCAAGGAAGAATGATTTATACATGATGGACATGAATAAATCAGATTCATCGATGGGACCAAAATGTATTCTATCCAAAGCTTCAGAGACAGAATCCATCTTATGGCACAGACGCAACAGGGTAGTTGATTGGTTTCATAGACCAAGTTGAAAACTCTTATGGGACGAGGGTAAAACGTATCAGGAGTGATAATGGAATAGAATTTAAAAGAATAGTAATTGGTGTCTATTGTCCTTCCAAAGGCATAGTACATAAATTTAGTGCACCATATTAGCTACAACAAAATGGGGTCGCAAAATAGAAAAACAGGACTTTGATTGAGGCAGCAAGAACCATGCTCTCGGATTCAATGTTTCCTACCATGTTTTAGGGGGAGGCAGTGAATACCGCATGTCATGTTTTAAATTGGGATCTTACTATCAAATCACTGAACAAAACCTGTTATGAAGTTTTTAATTAAAGACCACCCAATTGAACTGGCTTCGAACCTTTGGGGTACCGTGTACGTTATTGAAAACAAAACATCAACCTAAGTTTGGTGAAAAGGCTGATGAAGGATATTTCCTAGGTTATGTGCCTAACTTACCAAACAAAAGGGTTTTTAACAAAACTATGGTACGGTAGAAATTGTGTTTAACATTGATCTTACAAGTTATTCACATGAACCCCAAACTGGCCCGGAATGGATATTTGATTATGACTCATTGTTTGACTCATTTAACATTCCTTTGAATGGAAATGAAGGTATAGTTGAAATTGACTTATCGTCATTAAATCTAAATGACGAAGGTCTAAGCTTTCCAAGGACGTGCATTCCATCAACTTCTGAGCCTACAACGACAGAAGATGGGTCTCCAGCAGGGAATGATTCTGAAATACCTACAAACGAGAATCAGACAAATACTTCTAACTCCGAGGAAAGTGATCATGAAGAAGAGAATGTAGCATATGAAGTCGTTCCCCTGTTAGGTGAAATAGGATCAAACTTAGGAGATAATCTTAGGGTCGATGAGATTGAGACATCGAGGATAAACAAGGATCATCCGATTGAGAGAATCATAGGAAATCCGCATACTGGTTTGAGAACTAGGAGTAGTGTGAGTAATAACACGGTACTGTTATCAATGATCAACGACTCCGAGGCCTTTCACACTTGTCTTTATTCGTGTTTCATCTCGCAAGTAGAGCCGACGAATGTGCAAATGACACTGAAAGATAACTCTTGGGTTGAAGCTATGCAAAAAGAACTGTCACAATTCAGAAAGCTTGAACTGTGGGAGTTAGTTCCGTTACCTCGAGGAGAAGTTGCAATAGGAACCAAGTGGTGTTTTAAGTGCAAAAGAGATGATCGGGGAATCATTACTCGCAACAAGGCAAGACTTGTCGTAAAGGGTTTCAACCAAGAAGAGGGAATCGATTACAACGAAGTATTTGCACCAGTGGCAAGGCTTGAGGCAATCCGTTTGTTTCTGGCCTTTGCTTCCTTCAAAGGCTTTAAAGTTTATCAATTTGACGTAAAGAGTGACTTTCTGTATGGAAAGGTGAAGGAGCTGGTGTACGTTGAACAACCGCCCGGGTTTACCGATCAAAAGTATCCATATACAGTGTATCGTCTTGATAAGGCTCTGTATGGATTGCATCAGGCGCCCAGGGCATGGTATGAGACACTATCAACTCATCTTTTGGACAACGGGTTTGAAAGAGGGAGAATTGATAGTACATTGTTTGTGAAGAGAAAGGGTGAACATTTCATCTTGGTACAAGTGTACGTTGATGACATTATTTTCAGGTCATCGGACGAGCAGATGTGCAAAGATTTCGAGAAGGTGATGAAGTCTATGCTTGAGATGAGTGCTATGGGAGAGCTGAACTTCTTTCTGGGTTTGCAAGTTGAACAGAGGAAGGAGGGTATGTTTACCCATTAGACGAAGTATGTCTACGACATTCTAGAGCGCTTCCAAATGGAGGGAACAAAGTTGACTACTTATTTTAGCACACCGATTCAAGTGAATCACAATCTCGGACCGAGTACAGAAAGTGATACGAATGTGGATCCGACTCTATATCGGGTCATGATCGGGTCACTCATGTATTTAACTGCTTCTAGACCTGACATTATGTTTGTTGTGTGTATTTGTGCTAGGTTTCAAGCGAACCCGAAGGAAATGCATATGAAAGTTGTGAAGCGGATTCTGAGATACCTCAAGTCAAAACCGAAGCTGGGACTTTGGTATCACGCAAATGGTGATCTGGAATTGGAACCATTCACGGATTCAGATTATGGAGGTTGCAGCTTGAATCGAAAGTCAACAACTGGAGGTTGTCAGTTCCTTGGTGGGAGGCTGGTATCATGGCAATGCAAGAAACAAATATTGCATGAAAATCTATTGCTTCGTGTGTATAATGTTGCAAGGTTTGTAAAATTCCGGTACACGAAAAAGTTGAATTTTATTCAAGGATTTTCAAAATTTTCAAATAAATTCGAAGTTAAGACATATTTGAATTAACCTTCGAATTTGTCAAAACCTTCTGTTAGGCACAAAAAGGCATCAGTCAAACCTGTTCTACATCTGAGGGGGAGATTTTATAATCAAACCTGTTGATGCATTTGAAGGTTGAATTTAAGGCCTGTTATATGCCTTATTGAACCTGAAAATGATTTGCAATATCAGTCTAAAGCTGTTCTATATGTTGCATGTGTTGCAACTAAGACAGTTTGTCCAAGCTGCTCTGTCTGCTGAACAGGCTGGACATAAACTGTCTACGCTGCTCTACACTGTTGAGCAGCTTGGGCATTTTAAAGTGTTCTGTTCTTTGTGAACAGAACCTGTTCTTTGTGAACAGGCTAAACACTTTATGGAATTTGTTTCCAAGTCATCATGTATTGTTTTTTACTACAAGATCAGTTTACAAAGTCGAAGAACAAGTGGAAAACAGAACTGCTCAGCCTGCCCACGCTGTTCTGTAACATGAAGACAAAAGTATATTTGAAAAAGGGTGACAGACCTTTTCTTATATCAAAATAGGCCTTTACAGGGAAGAAAGACGCAAAGTTGACATTCCTAAATTAGTTAAAGGCAATGCAACAGTAGACAAAGTAAAAAGACAAAAGTTCTGCACATATGAAGACAAGTTTGCTTTTCAGAAAAGTGCAGAAAAGGTTATGTTGTCTTTTCAACAAGACTTTTCCTTTTCCTTCTGTCCAATGAAGATGTTTCTCTGAGATCCTCTAAGTGAGTATAAAAGGAAGCTTCTAAGGTCAGAAAGAATGTGAAGAAAGCTAAGTGCTTAAACCAAGAGTGAACATGCAAGTGTGATCTTCATGCATACAAGTCTTCTGTAAAACAGCATCTGTGTGTCTAAGCTGTTTTACCTAAGCTGTTCCTTAAGTCTTGTAAACACAGTGAGTGCTTCTTAGTGAGTGTATTCATTGTATACTAGTTCGAGTCTGTCTTAGACTAGTAAGCATACTGTTGTATCTGTCATCTCAGCTTGAACTCTTCCGCATTCAAGATTGTTTGTAATTAACAAATTGTTGATAATA
>JAANYP010002548.1:0-41329 GCA_020465985.1 Centrapalus pauciflorus
GGTAAACTTGTATTTTGTGTGACTATTGTCCATTCAATGGCCACTTTTTTTTATTTGTGTGTGGCTGATTGCAACCATTTGGTCACACAACGAGTGTGTTGTTGTGGGGTTTGGTCACATAAAATTATGCCAAATGTGGTCGTAAGTGTTAAAAAGTGTGACCATATGCTCTTTTAAGTGATGTAAACTTGTATTTTGTATGACTATTTTCCATGCAATGGCCACTTTATTTTTATTTGTGTGTGGCTGATTGCAACCACTTGGTAATACAACGAGTGTCTTCTTGTGGGCTTTGGTCACATAAACTTATGCCAAATGTGGCCGTAGGTGTTATAAAGTGTGAGCATATGCTCTTTTAAGTAAGGTAAACTTGTGTTTTGTGTTTTGTGTGACTATTGTCCATGCAATGGCCATTTTATTTTTATTTATGTGTGGCTGATTCCAACCATTTGGTAACACAACGAGTGTCTTCTTGTGGGCTTTGGTCACATAAACTTATGCCAAATGTGGCCGTAGGTGTTAAAAAGTGTGACCATATGCTCTTTTAAGTAAGGTAAACTTGTATTTTGTGTGACTATTGTCCATTCAATGGCCACTTTTTTTTTATTTGTGTGTGGCTGATTGCAACCATTTGGTCACACAACGAGTGTGTTGTTGTGGGGTTTGGTGACATAAAATTATGCCAAATGTGGTCGTAGGTGTTAAAAAGTGTAACCATATGCTCTTTTAAGTAATGTAAACTTGTATTTTGTGTGACTATTGTCCATGCAATGGCCATTTTATTTTTATTTGTGTGTGGCTGATTGCAACCATTTGGTAACACAACGAGTGTCTTCTTGTGGGCTTTGGTCACATAAACTTTTGCCAAATGTGGCCGTAGGTGTTAAAAAGTGTGACCATATGCTCTTTTAAGTGAGGTAAACGTGTATTTTGTGTGACTATGGTCCATGCAATGGCCACTTAATTTTTACTTGTGTGTGGCTGATTGCAACCATTTGGTCACACAACGAGTCTCTTCTTGTGGTCTTTGGTCTCATAAAATTATGCCAAATGTGGCCGTAGGTGTTAAAAAGTGTGAGCATATGCTCTTTTAAGTAAGGTAAACTTGTGTTTTTTGTGACTATTGTCCATGCAATGGCCACTTTATTTTTATCTGTGTGTGGCGGATTGCGACCATTTGGTCACACAACGAGTGTCTTCTTGTGGGCTTTGGTCACATAAAATTAGGCCAAATTTGGCTGTAGGTGTTAAAAATTGTGACATATGCACGTTTAAGTAAGGTAAACTTGTATTTTGTTTGACTATTGTCCATTCAATGGCCACTTTTTTTTTGTGCGGCTGATTGCAACCATTTGGTCACAGAACGAGTGTGTTGTTGTGGGCTTTGATCACATAAAATTATGCCAAATGTGGTCGTAGGTGTTAAAAAGTGTGACCATATGCTCTTTTAAGTGAGGTAAACTTGTATTTTGTATGACTATTTTCCATGCAATGGCCACTTTATTTTTATTTGTGTGTGGCTGATTGCAACCATTTTGACACACAACGAGTGTCTTCTTGTGGACTTTTGTGATATAAAATTATGCCAAATGTGTCCGTAGGTGTTAAATGTGTGACCATATGCTCTTTCAAGTGAGGTATACTTGTATTTTGTGTGACTATTTTCCATGCAATGACCACTTTATTTTTATTTTTGTGTGGCTGATTGCAACCATTTGGTCACACAACGAGTCTCTTCTTGTGGGCTCTGGTCACATAAACTTATGCCAAATGTGGCCGTAGGTGTTAAAAAGTGTGACCACATGCTCTTTTAAGTAAGGTAAACTTGTATTTTGTGTGACTATTGTCCATTCAATGGCCACTTTTTTTTTATTTGTGTGTGGCTGATTGCAACCATTTGGTCACACAACGAGTGTCTTGTTGTGGGGTTTGGTGACATAAAATTATGCCAAATGTGGTCGTAGGTGTTAAAAAGTTTAACCATATGCTCTTTTAAGTAATGTAAACTTGTATTTTGTGTGACTATTGTCCATGCAATGGCCATTTTATTTTTATTTGTGTGTGGCTGATTGCAACCATTTGGTCACACAACGAGTCTCTTCTTGTGGGCTTTGGTCTCATAAAATTATGCCAAATGTGGCCGTAGGTGTTAAAAAGTGTGAGCATATGCTCTTTTAAGTAAGGTAAACTTGTGTTTTGTGTGACTATTGTCCATGCAATGGCCACTTTATTTTTATCTGTGTGTGGCGGATTGCGACCATTTGGTCACACAACGAGTGTCTTCTTGTGGGCTTTGGTCACATAAAATTAGGCCAAATGTGGCTGTAGGTGTTAAAAATTGTGACATATGCACGTTTAAGTAAGGTAAACTTGTATTTTGTTTGACTATTGTCCATTCAATGGCCACTTTTTTTTTGTGCGGCTGATTGCAACCATTTGGTCACAGAACGAGTGTGTTGTTGTGGGCTTTGATCACATAAAATTATGCCAAATGTGGTCGTAGGTGTTAAAAAGTGTGACCATATGCTCTTTTAAGTGAGGTAAACTTGTATTTTGTATGACTATTTTCCATGCAATGGCCACTTTATTTTTATTTGTGTGTGGCTGATTGCAACCATCTGGACACACAACGAGTGTCTTCTTGTGGGCTTTTGTCATATAAAATTATGCCAAATGTGTCCGTAGGTGTTCAATGTGTGACCATATGCTCTTTCAAGTGAGGTATACTTGTATTTTGTGTGACTATTGTCCATGCAATAGCCCCTTTTATTTTATTTTTGTGTGGCTGATTTTGTATGACTATTTTCCATGCAATGGCCGCTTTATTTTTATTTGTGTGTGGCTGATTGCAACCATTTGGTCACACAGCGAGTGTCTTCTTGTGGGCTTTGGTCACATAAAATTATGCCAAATGTGGATGTAGGTGTTAAAAACTTTGACCGTATGCTCTTTTAAGTGAGGTAAACTTGTATTTAGTGTGACTATTGTCCATGCAATGGCCACTTTATTTTTATCTGTGTGTGGCGGATTGGGACCATTTGGTCACACAACGAGTGTCTTCTTGTGGGCTTTGGTCACATAAAATTAGGCCAAATGTGGCTGTAGGTGTTAAAAATTGTGACATATGCACGTTTAAGTAAGGTAAACTTGTATTTTGTTTGACTATTGTCCATTCAATGGCCACTTTTTTTTGTGCGGCTAATTGCAACCATTTGGTCACAGAACGAGTGTGTTGTTGTGGGCTTTGATCACATAAAATTATGCCAAATGTGGTCGTAGGTGTTAAAAAGTGTGACCATATGCTCTTTTAAGTGAGGTAAACTTGTAATTTGTATGACTATTTTCCATGCAATGGCCACTTTATTTTTATTTGTGTGTGGCTGATTGCAACCATTTGGACACACAACGAGTGTCTTCTTGTGGACTTTAGTGATATAAAATTATGCCAAATGTGTCCGTAGGTGTTAAATGTGTGACCATATGCTCTTTCAAGTGAGGTATACTTGTATTTTGTGTGACTATTGTCCATGCAATGACCACTTTATTTTTATTTTTGTGTGGCTGATTGCAACCATTTGGTCACACGACGAGTCTCTTCTTGTGGGCTTTGGTCACATAAACTTATGCCAAATGTGGCCGTAGGTGTTAAAAAGTGTGACCACATGCTCTTTTAAGTAAGGTAAACGTGTATTTTGTGTGACTATTGTCCATTCAATGGCCACTTTTTTTTTATTTGTGTGTGGCTGATTGCAACCATTTGGTCACACAACGAGTGTGTTGTTGGGGGGTTTGGTCACATAAAATTATGCCAAATGTGGTCGTAGGTGTTAAAAAGTGTGACCATATGCTCTTTTAAGTGATATAAACTTGTATTTTGTATGACAATTTTTCATGCAACGGCCACTTTATTTTTATTTGTGTGTGGCTGATTGCAACCATTTGGTCACACAGCGAGTGTCTTCTTGTGGGCTTTGGTCACATAAAATTATGCCAAATGTGGATGTAGGTGTTAAAAACTTTGACCGTATGCTCTTTTAAGTGAGGTAAACTTGTATTTACTGTGACTATTGTCCATGTAATGGCAGTTTTATTTTTATTTGTGTGTGGCTGATTGCAACCATTTGGTCACACAACGAGTGTCTTCTTATGGGCTTTGGTCACATTAATTTATGCCAAACGTGTCCGTAGTTGTTAAAATGTGTGACCATATGCTCTTTTAAGTAAGGTAAACTTGTATTTTGTGTGACTATTGTCCATTCAATGGCCACTTTTTTTTATTTGTGTGTGGCTGATTGCAACCATTTGGTAACACAACGAGTGTCTTCTTGTTGGCTTTGGTCACATAAACTTATGCCAAATGTGGCCGTAGGTGTTAAAAAGTGTAACCATATGCTCTTTTAAGTAAGGTAAACTTGTGTTTTGTGTGACTATTGTCCATGCAATGGCCACTTTATTTTTGTGTGTGGCGGATTGCGACCATTTGGTCACACAACGAGTGTCTTCTTGTGGGCTTTGGTCACATAAAATTAGGCCAGATGTGGCCGTAGGTGTTAAAATGTGTGACCATATGTTCTTTTAAGTGAGGTAAACTTGTATTTTGTGTGACTATTGTCCATGCAATGGCCACTTTATTTTTATTTGTGTGTGGCTGATTGCAACCACTTGGTCACACAACGAGTCTCTTCTTGTGGGCTTTGGTCACATAAAATTATGCCAAATGTGGCCGTAGGTGTTAAAAAGTGTGAGCATATGCTCTTTTAAGTAAGGTAAACTTGTGTTTTGTGTGACTATTGTCCATGCAATGGCCACTTTATTTTTATCTGTGTGTGTTGGATTGCGACCATTTGGTCACATAATGAGTGTCTTCTTGTGGGCTTTGGTCACATAAACTTATGTCAAATGTGGCCGTAGGTGTCAAAAAGTGTGACCATATGCTCTTTTAAGCAAGGTAAACTTGTATTTTGTGTGACTATTGTCCATTCAATGACCACTTTTTTTTTAATTGTCTGTGGCAGATTGCAACCATTTGGTCACACAACGAGTGTGTTGTTGTGGGGTTTGATCACACAACGAGTGTCTTCTTATGGGCTTTGGTCACACAACGAGTGCCTTCTTATTGCATCCATTTGGTCACACAACGAGTGTCTTCTTATTGGCTTTGGTCACATTAAATTATGCCAAATGTGTCCGTAGGTGTTAAAAAGTTTGACCATATGCTCTTTTAAGTGAGCTAAAGTTGCATTTTGTGTGACTATTTTCCATGCAATGACCACTTTATTTTTATTTGTGTGTGGCTGATTGCAACCAATTGGTCACACAATGAGTGTCTTCTTGTGGGCATTGGTCATATAAAATTAAGCCAAATGTGGTCGTAGGTGTTAAAAAGTGTAACCATATGCTCTTTTAAGTAATGTAAACTTGTATTTTGTGTGACTATTGTCCATGGAATGGCAATTTTCTTTTTATTTGTGTGTGGCTGATTGCAACCATTTGGTAACACAACGAGTGTCTTCTTGTGGGGTTTCGTCACATAAACTTATGCCAAATGTGTCCGTAGGTGTTAAAAAGTGTGACCATATGCTCTTTTAAGTGAGGTAAACTTGTATTTTGTGTGACAATTGTCCATGCAATGACCACTTTATTTTTATTTTTGTGTGGCTGATTGCAACCATTTGGTCACACGACGAGTCTCTTCTTGTGGGCTTTGGTCACATAAACTTATGCCAAATGTGGCCGTAGGTGTTAAAAAGTGTGACCACATGCTCTTTTAAGTAAGGTAAACGTGTATTTTGTGTGACTATTGTCCATTCAATGGCCACTTTTTTTTTTATTTGTGTGTGGCTGATTGCAACCATTTGGTCACACAACGAGTGTGTTGTTGGGGGGTTTGGTCACATAAAATTATGCCAAATGTGGTCGTAGGTGTTAAAAAGTGTGACCATATGCTCTTTTAAGTGATATAAACTTGTATTTTGTATGACAATTTTTCATGCAACGGCCACTTTATTTTTATTTGTGTGTGGCTGATTGCAACCATTTGGTAACACAACGAGTGTCTTCTTGTGGGCTTTGGTCACATAAACTTATGCCAAATGTGGTCGTAGGTGTTAAATAGTGTGACCATATGCTCTTTTAAGTAAGGTAAACTTGTGTTTTGTGTGACTATTGTCCATGCAATGGCCACTTTATTTTTATCTGTGTGTGGCGGATTGCGACTATTTGGTCACACAACGAGTGTCTTCTTGTGGGCTTTGGTCACATAAAATTAGGCCAAATGTGGCCGTAGGTGTTAAAAAGTGTGACATATGCTCTTTTAAGTAAGGTAAACTTGTATTTTGTTTGACTATTGTCCATTCAATGGCCACTTTTTTTTTGTGTGGCTGATTGCAACCATTTGGTCACATAACGAGTGTGTTGTTGTGGGCTTTGATCACATAAAATTATGCCAAATGTGGTCGTAGGTGTTAAAAAGTGTGACCATATGCTCTTTTAAGTGAGGTAAACTTGTATTTTGTATGACTATTTTCCATGCAATGGCCACTTTATTTTTATTTGTGTGTGGCTGATTGCAACCATCTGGACACACAACGAGTGTCTTCTTGTGGGCTTTTGTCATATAAAATTATGCCAAATGTGTCCGTAGGTGTTCAATGTGTGACCATATGCTCTTTCAAGTGAGGTATACTTGAATTTTGTGTGACTATTGTCCATGCAATAGCCCCTTTTATTTTATTTTTGTGTGGCTGATTTTGTATGACTATTTTCCATGCAATGGCCAATTTATTTTTATTTGTGTGTGGCTGATTGCAACCATTTGGTCACACAGCGAGTGTCTTCTTGTGGGCTTTGGTCACATAAAATTATGCCAAATGTGGATGTAGGTGTTAAAAACTTTGACCGTATGCTCTTTTAAGTGAGGTAAACTTGTATTTACTGTGACTATTGTCCATGTAATGGCAATTTTATTTTTATTTGTGTGTGGCTGATTGCAACCATTTGGTCACACAACGAGTGTCTTCTTATGGGCTTTGGTCACATTAATTTATGCCAAACGTGTCCGTAGTTGTTAAAATGTGTGACGATATGCTCTTTTAAGTAAGGTAAACTTGTATTTTGTGTGACTATTGTCCATTCAATGGCCACTTTTTTTTATTTGTGTGTGGCTGATTGCAACCATTTGGTAACACAACGAGTGTCTTCTTGTTGGCTTTGGTCACATAAACTTATGCCAAATGTGGCCGTAGGTGTTAAAAAGTGTAACCATATGCTCTTTTAAGTAAGGTAAACTTGTGTTTTGTGTGACTATTGTCCACGCAATGGCCACTTTATTTTTGTGTGTGGCGGATTGCGACCATTTGGTCACACAACGAGTGTCTTCTTGTGGGCTTTGGTCACATAAAATTAGGCCAGATGTGGCCGTAGGTGTTAAAATGTGTGACCATATGTTCTTTTAAGTGAGGTAAACTTGTATTTTGTGTGACTATTGTCCATGCAATGGCCACTTTATTTTTATTTGTGTGTGGCTGATTGCAACCATTTGGTCACACAACGAGTCTCTTCTTGTGGGCTTTGGTCACATAAAATTATGCCAAATGTGGCCGTAGGTGTTAAAAAGTGTGAGCATATGCTCTTTTAAGTAAGGTAAACTTGTGTTTTGTGTGACTATTGTCCATGCAATGGCCACTTTATTTTTATCTGTGTGTGGCGGATTGCGACCATTTGGTCACACAACGAGTGTCTTCTTGTGGGCTTTGGTCACATAAAATAAGGCCAAATGTGGCCGTACGTGTTAAAAAGTGTGACCATATGCTTCTTTTAAGAAAGGTAAACGTTGTATTTTTTGTGTGACTATTGGCCATGGAATGGCCTTATTCTTTATTATTTGTGTGTGGCTGATTGCAACCATTTGGTAACACAACGAGTGTCTTCTTGTGGGCTTTGGTCACATAAACTTTTGCCAAATGTGGCCGTAGGTGTTAAAAAGTGTGACCATATGCTCTTTTAAGTGAGGTAAACGTGTATTTTGTGTGACTATTGTCCATGCAATGGCCACTTAATTTTTACTTGTGTGTGGCTGATTGCAACCATTTGGTCACACAACGAGTCTCTTCTTGTGGGCTTTGGTCTCATAAAATTATGCCAAATGTGGCCGTAGGTGTTAAAAAGTGTGAGCATATGCTCTTTTAAGTAAGGTAAACTTGTGTTTTGTGTGACTATTGTCCATGCAATGGCCACTTTATTTTTATCTCTGTGTGGCGGATTGCGACCATTTGGTCACACAACGAGTGTCTTCTTGTGGGTTTAGGTCATATAAAATTAGGCCAAATGTGGTCGTAGGTGTTAAAAAGTGTGACATATGCACTTTTAAGTAAGGTAAACTTGTATTTTGTTTGACTATTGTCCATTCAATGACCACTTTTTTTTTGTGTGGCTGATTGCAACCATTTGGTCACATAACGAGTGTGTTGTTGTGGGCTTTGATCACATAAAATTATGCCAAATGTGGTCGTAGGTGTTAAAAAGTGTGACCATATGCTCTTTTAAGTGAGGTAAACTTGTATTTTGTATGACTATTTTCCATGCAATGGCCACTTTATTTTTATTTGTGTGTGGCTGATTGCAACCATTTGGACACACAACGAGTGTCTTCTTGCGGACTTTTGTCATATAAAATTATGCCAAATGTGTTCGTAGGTGTTAAATGTGTGACCATATGCTCTTTCAAGTGAGGTATACTTGTATTTTGTGTGACTATTGTCCATGCAATGGCCACTTTATTTTTATTTTTGTGTGGTTGATTGCAACCATTTGGTCACACAACGAGTCTCTTCTTGTGGGCTTTGGTCACATAAAATTATGCCAAATGTGGCCTTAGGTGTTATAAAGTGTGAGCATATGCTCTTTTAAGTAAGGTAAACTTGTGTTTTGTGTGACTATTGTCCATGCAATGGCCATTTTATTTTTATTTATGTGTGGCTGATTCCAACCATTTGGTAACACAACGAATGTCTTCTTGTGGGCTTTGGTCACATAAACTTATGCCAAATGTGGCCGTAGGTGTTAAAAAGTGTGACCATATGCTCTTTTAAGTAAGGTAAACTTGTATTTTGTGTGACTATTGTCCATTCAATGGCCACTTTTTTTTTATTTGTGTGTGGCTGATTGCAACCATTTGGTCACACAACGAGTGTGTTGTTGTGGGGTTTGGTCACATAAAATTATGCCAAATGTGGTCGTAGGTGTTAAAAAGTGTAACCATATGCTCTTTTAAGTAATGTAAACTTGTATTTTGTGTGACTATTGTCCATGCAATGGCCATTTTATTTTTATTTGTGTGTGGCTGATTGCAACCATTTGGTAACACAACGAGTGTCTTCTTGTGGGCTTTGGTCACATAAACTTTTGCCAAATGTGGCCGTAGGTGTTAAAAAGTGTGACCATATGCTCTTTTAAGTGAGGTAAACGTGTATTTTGTGTGACTATTGTCCATGCAATGGCCACTTAATTTTTACTTGTGTGTGTCTGATTGCAACCATTTGGTCACACAACGAGTCTCTTGTTGTGGGCTTTGGTCTCATAAAATTATGCCAAATGTGGCCGTAGGTGTTAAAAAGTGTGAGCATATGCTCGTTTAAGTAAGGTAAACTTGTGTTTTGTGTGACTATTGTCCATGCAATGGCCACTTTATTTTTATCTGTGTGTGGCGGATTGCGACCATTTGGTCACATAACGAGTGTCTTGTTGTGGGCTTTGATCACATAAAATTAGGCCAAATGTGGCTGTAGGTGTTAAAAATTGTGACATATGCACGTTTAAGTAAGGTAAACTTTTATTTTGTTTGACTATTGTCCGTTCAATGGCCACTTTTTTTTGTGCGGCTGATTGCAACCATTTGGTCACAGAACGAGTGTGTTGTTGTGGGCTTTGATCACATAAAATTATGCCAAATGTGGTCGTAGGTGTTAAAAAGTGTGACCATATGCTCTTTTAAGTGAGGTAAACTTGTATTTTGTATGACTATTTTCCATGCAATGGCCACTTTATTTTTATTTGTGTGTGGCTGATTGCAACCATTTGGACACACAACGAGTGTCTTCTTGTGGACTTTTGTGATATTAAATTACGCCAAATGTGTCCGTAGGTGTTAAATGTGTGACCATATGCTCTTTCAAGTGAGGTATACTTGTATTTTGTGTGACAATTGTCCATGCAATGGCCACTTTATTTTGATTTTTGTGTGGCTGATTGCAACCATTTGGTCACACAACGAGTCTCTTCTTGTGGGCTTTGGTCACATAAACTTATGCCAAATGTGGCCGTAGGTGTTAAAAAGTGTGACCACATGCTCTTTTAAGTAAGGTAAACTTGTATTTTGTGTGACTATTGTCCATTCAATGGCCCCTTTTTTTTTTATTTGTGTGTGGCTGATTGCAACCATTTGGTCACACAACGAGTGTGTTGTTGTGGGGTTTGGTCACATAAAATTATGCCAAATGTGGTCGTAGGTGTTAAAAAGTGTGACCATATGCTCTTTTAAGTGATATAAACTTGTATTTTGTATGACAATTTTCCATGCAATGGCCACTTTATTTTTATTTGTGTGTGGCTGATTGCAACCATTTGGTAACACAACGAGTGTCTTCTTGTGGGCTTTGGTCACATAAACTTATGCCAAATGTGGTCGTAGGTGTTAAATAGTGTAACCATATGCTCTTTTAAGTAAGGTAAACTTGTGTTTTGTGTGACTATTGTCCATGCAATGGCCACTTTATTTTTATCTGTGTGTGGCGGATTGCGACTATTTGGTCACACAACGAGTGTCTTCTTGTGGGCTTTGGTCACATAAAATTAGGCCAAATGTGGCCGTAGGTGTTAAAAAGTGTGACATATGCTCTTTTAAGTAAGGTAAACTTGTATTTTGTTTGACTATTGTCCATTCAATGGCCACTTTTTTTTTGTGTGGCTGATTGCAACCATTTGGTCACATAACGAGTGTGTTGTTGTGGGCTTTGATCACATAAAATTATGCCAAATGTGGTCGTAGGTGTTAAAAAGTGTGACCATATGCTCTTTTAAGTGAGGTAAACTTGTATTTTGTATGACTATTTTCCATGCAATGGCCACTTTATTTTTATTTGTGTGTGGCTGATTGCAACCATCTGGACACACAACGAGTGTGTTCTTGTGGGCTTTTGTCATATAAAATTATGCCAAATGTGTCCGTAGGTGTTCAATGTGTGACCATATGCTCTTTCAAGTGAGGTATACTTGTATTTTGTGTGACTATTGTCCATGCAATAGCCCCTTTTATTTTATTTTTGTGTGGCTGATTTTGTATGACTATTTTCCATGCAATGGCCACTTTATTTTTATTTGTGTGTGGCTGATTGCAACCATTTGGTCACACAGCGAGTGATTTCTTGTGGGCTTTGGTCACATAACATTATGCCAAATGTGGATGTAGGTGTTAAAAAGTTTGACCGTATGCTCTTTTAAGTGAGGTAAACTTGTATTTACTGTGACTATTGTGCATGTAATGGCCATTTTATTTTTATTTGTGTGTGGCTGATTGCAACCATTTGGTCACACAACGAGTGTCTTCTTATGGGCTTTGGTCACATTAATTTATGCCAAATGTGTCCGTAGGTGTTAAAAAGTGTGACCATATGCTCTTTTAAGTGAGGTAAAGTTGTATTTTGTGTGACTATTTTCCATGCAATGACCACTTTATTTTTATTTGTGTGTGGCTGATTGCAACCATTTGGTCACACAACGAGTGTCTTCTTGTGGGCTTTGGTCACATAAAATTAGGCCAAATGTGGCCGTCGTTGTTAAAATGTGTGACCATATGCTCTTTTAAGTAAGGTAAACTTGTATTTTGGGTGACTATTGTCCATTCAATGGCCACTTTTTTTTTATTTGTGTGTGGCTCTGATTGCAACCATTTGGTCGCATAACGAGTGTGTTGTTGTGGGGTTTGGTCACATAAAATTATGCCAAATGTGGTCGTATGTGTTAAAAAGTGTGACCATATGCTCTTTTTAGTGAGGTAAACTTGTATTTTCTATGACTATTTTCCATGCAATGGCCACTTTATTTTTATTTGTGTGTGGCTGATTGCAACCATTTGGTCACACAACGAGTGTCTTCTTATGGGCTTTGGTCACATTAAATTATGCCAAATGTGTTCGTAGGTGTTAAAAAGTGTGACCATATGCTCTTTTAAGTGAGCTAAAGTTGTATTTTGTGTGACTATTTTCCATTCAATGACCACTTTATTTTTATTTGTGTGTGGCTGATTGCAACCATTTGGTCACACAACGAGTGTCTTCTTGTGGGCTTTGGTCACATAAAATTAGGCCAAATGTGGTCGTAGTTGTTAAAAAGTGTGACCATATGCTCTTTTAAGTAAGGTAAACTTGTATTTTGTGTGACTATTGTCCATTCAATGGCCACTTTTTTTTTATTTGTGTGTGGCTCGGATTGCAACCATTTGGTCACACAACGGGTGTGTTGTTGTGGGGTTTGGTCACATAAAATTATGCCAAATGTGGTCGTATGTGTTAAAAAGTGTGACCATATGCTCTTTTAAATGAGGTAAACTTGTATTTTCTATGACTATTTTCCATGCAATGACCACTTTATTTTTATTTGTGTGTGGCTGATTGCAACCATTTGGTCACACAACGAGTGTCTTCTTATGGGCTTTGGTCACATTAAATTATGCCAAATGTATCTGTTGGTGTTAAAATGTGTGACCATATGCTCTTTTATGTGAGCTAAAGTTGTATTTTGGGTGACTATTTTCCATGCAATGACCACTTTATTATTATTTGTGTGTGGCTGATTGCAACCACTTGGTCACACAATGAGTGTCTTCTTGTAGGCTTTGGTCACATAAAATTAAGCCAAATGTGGTCGTAGGTGTTAAAAAGTTTAACCATATGCTCTTTTAAGTAATGTAAACTTGCATTTTGTGTGACTATTGTCCATGCAATGGCCATTTTATTTTAACTTGTGTGTGGCTGATTGAAACCATTTGGTAACACAACGAGTGTCTTCTTGTGGGCTTTGGCCACATAAACTTATGCCAAATATGGCCGTAGGTGTTAAAAAGTGTGACCATATGCTCTTTTAAGTGAGGTAAACTTGTCTTTTGTGTGACTATTGTCCATGCAATGGCCACTTTATTTTTATTTGTGTGTGGCTGATTGCAACCATTTGGTCACACAACGAGTGTCTTCTTGTGGGCTTTGGTCACATAAAATTATGCCAAATGTGGATGTAGGTGTTAAAAACTTTGACCATATGCTCTTTTAAGTGAGGTAAACTTGTATTTACTGTGACTATTGTCCATGCAATGACCATTTTATTTTTATTTGTGTGTGGCTGATTGCAACCATTTGGTCACACAACGAGTGTCTTCTTATGGGCTTTGGTCACATTAAATTATGCCAAATGTGTCCGTAGGTGTTAAAAAGTGTGACCATATGCTCTTTTAAGTGAGCTAAATTTGTATTTTGTGTGACTATCTTCCATGCAATGACCACTTTATTTTTATTTGTGTGTGGCTGATTGCAACCATTTGGTCATGCAACGAGTGTCTTCTTGTGGGTTTCGGTCACATAAATTTACGTCAAATGTGTCCGTAGGTGTTAAAAAGTGTGACCATATGCTCTTTTAAGTGAGCTAAAGTTGTATTTTGTGTGACTATTTTCCATGCAATGACCACTTTATTTTTATTTGTGTGTGGCTGATTGCAACCAGTTGGTCACACAATGAGTGTCTTCTTGTGGGCTTTGGTCACATAAAATTAAGCCAAATGTGGTCGTAGGTGTTAAAAAGTGTATCCATATGCTCTTTTAAGTAATGTAAACTTGTATTTTGTGTGACTATTGTCCATGCAATGGCCATTTTATTTTTATTTGTGTGTGGCTGATTGCAACCATTTGGTAACACAACGAGTGTCTTCTTGTGGGCTTTGGTCACATAAACTTATGCCAAATGTGGCCGTAGGTGTTAAAAAGTGTGACCATATGCTCTTTTAAGTGAGGTAAACTTGTATTTTGTGTGACTATTGTCCATGCAATGGCCACTTAATTTTTACTTGTGAGTGGCTGATTGCAACCATTTGGTCACACAACGAGTCTCTTCTTGTCGGCTTTGGTCTCATAAAATTATGCCAGATGTGTTCGTAGGTGTTAAAAAGTGTGAGCATATGCTCTTTTAAGTAAGGTAAACTTGTGTTTTGTGTGACTATTGTCCATGCAATGGCCACTTTATTTTTATCTATGTGTGGCGGATTGCGACCATTTGGTCACACAACGAATGTCTTCTTGTGGGCTTTGGTCACATAAAATTAGGCCAAATGTGGCTGTAGGTGTTAAAAAGTGTGACATATGCTCTTTTAAGTAAGGTAAACTTGTATTTCGTTTGACTATTGTCCATTGTAGGTGTTAAAAAGTGTGTGGCTGATTGCAACCATTTGGTAACACAACGAGTGTCTTCTTGTGGGCTTTGGTCACATAAACTTATGCCAAATGTGGCCGTAGGTGTTAAAAAGTATGACCATATGCTCTTTTAAGTTAGGTAAACTTGTATTTTGTGTGACTATTGTCCATGCAATGGCCACTTAATTTTTACTTGTGTGTGGCTGATTGCAACCATTTGGTCACACAACGAGTCTCTTCTTGTGGGCTTTGGTCTCATAAAATTATGCCAAATGTGGTCGTAGGTGTTAAAAAGTGTGAGCATATGCTCTTTTAAGTAAGGTAAACTTGTATTTTGTGTGACTATTGTCCATTCAATGGCCACTTTTTTTTATTTTTGTGTGGCTGATAGCAACCATTTGGTCACACAACGAGTGTGTTGTTGTGGGGTTTGGTCACATAAAATTATGCCAAATGTGGTCGTAAGTGTTAAAAAGTGTGACCATATGCTCTTTTAAGTGATGTAAACTTGTATTTTGTATGACTATTTTCCATGCAATGGCCACTTTATTTTTATTTGTGTGTGGCTGATTGCAACCACTTGGTAATACAACGAGTGTCTTCTTGTGGGCTTTGGTCACATAAACTTATGCCAAATGTGGCCGTAGGTGTTATAAAGTGTGAGCATATGCTCTTTTAAGTAAGGTAAACTTGTGTTTTGTGTGACTATTGTCCATGCAATGGCCATTTTATTTTTATTTATGTGTGGCTGATTCCAACCATTTGGTAACACAACGAGTGTCTTCTTGTGGGCTTTGGTCACCTAAACTTATGCCAAATGTGGCCGTAGGTGTTAAAAAGTGTGACCATATGCTCTTTTAAGTAAGGTAAACTTGTATTTTGTGTGACTATTGTCCATTCAATGGTCACTTTTTTTTTTATTTGTGTGTGGCTGATTGCAACCATTTGGTCACACAACGAGTGTGTTGTTGTGGGGTTTGGTCACATAAAATTATGCCAAATGTGGTCGTAGGTGTTAAAAAGTGTAACCATATGCTCTTTTAAGTAATGTAAACTTGTATTTTGTGTGACTATTGTCCATGCAATGGCTATTTTATTTTTATTTGTGTGTGGCTGATTGCAACCATTTGGTAACACAACGAGTGTCTTCTTGTGGGCTTTGGTCACATAAACTTATGCCAAATGTGGCCGTAGGTGTTAAAAAGTGTGACCATATGCTCTTTTAAGTGAGGTAAACTTGTATTTTGTGTGACTATTGTCCATGCAATGGCCACTTAATTTTTACTTGTGTGTGGCTGATTGCAATCACTTGGTCACACAACGAGTCTCTTCTTGTGGGCTTTGGTAACATAAAATTATGCCAAATGTGGCCGTAGGTGTTATAAAGTGTGAGCATATGCTCTTTTAAGTAAGGTAAACTTGTGTTTTGTGTGACTATTGTCCATGCAATGGCCATTTTATTTTTATTTATGGGTGGCTGATTCCAACCATTTGGTTACCCAACGAGTGTCTTCTTGTGGGCTTTGGTCACATAAACTTATGCCAAATGTGGCCATAGGTGTTAAAAAGTGTGACCATATGCTCTTTTAAGTAAGGTAAACTTGTATTTTGTGTGACTATTGTCCATTCAATGGCCACTTTTTTTATTATTTGTGTGTGGCTGATTGCAACCATTTGGTCACACAACGAGTCTCTTCTTGTGGGCTTTGGTCACATAAAATTATGCCAAATGTGGCCGTAGGTGTTATAAAGTGTGAGCATATGCTCTTTTAAGTAAGGTAAACTTGTGTTTTGTGTGACTATTGTCCATGCAATGGCCATTTTATTTTTATTTATGTGTGGCTGATTCCAACCATTTGGTAACACAACGAGTGTCTTCTTGTGGGCTTTGGTCACCTAAACTTATGCCAAATGTGGCCGTAGGTGTTAAAAAGTGTGACCATATGCTCTTTTAAGTAAGGTAAACTTGTATTTTGTGTGACTATTGTCCATTCAATGGTCACTTTTTTTTTATTTGTGTGTGGCTGATTGCAACCATTTGGTCACACAACGAGTGTGTTGTTGTGGGGTTTGGTCACATAAAATTATGCCAAATGTGGTCGTAGGTGTCAAAAAGTGTAACCATATGCTCTTTTAAGTAATGTAAACTTGTATTTTGTGTGACTATTGTCCATGCAATGGCCATTTTATTTTTATTTGTGTGTGGCTGATTGCAACCATTTGGTAACACAACGAGTGTCTTCTTGTGGGCTTTGGTCACATAAACTTATGCCAAATGTGGCCGTAGGTGTTAAAAAGTGTGACCATATGCTCTTTTAAGTGAGGTAAACTTGTATTTTGTGTGACTATTGTCCATGCAATGGCCACTTAATTTTTACTTGTGTGTGGCTGATTGCAATCACTTGGTCACACAACGAGTCTCTTCTTGTGGGCTTTGGTCACATAAAATTATGCCAAATGTGGCCGTAGGTGTTATAAAGTGTGAGCATATGCTCTTTTAAGTAAGGTAAACTTGTGTTTTGTGTGACTATTGTCCATGCAATGGCCATTTTATTTTTATTTATGTGTGGCTGATTCCAACCATTTGGTAACCCAACGAGTGTCTTCTTGTGGGCTTTGGTCACATAAACTTATGCCAAATGTGGCCATAGGTGTTAAAAAGTGTGACCATATGCTCTTTTAAGTAAGGTAAACTTGTATTTTGTGTGACTATTGTCCATTCAATGGCCACTTTTTTTATTATTTGTGTGTGGCTGATTGCAACCATTTGGTCACACAACGAGTCTCTTCTTGTGGGCTTTGGTCACATAAAATTATGCCAAATGTGGTCGTAGGTGTTAAAAAGTGTAACCATATGCTCTTTTAAGTAATGTAAACTTGTATTTTGCATGACTATTTTCCATGCAATGGCCACTTTATTTTTATTTGTGTGTGGCTGATTGCAACCATTTGGTAACACAACGAGTGTCTTCTTGTGGGCTTTGGTCACATAAACTTATGCCAAATGTGTCCGTAGGTGTTAAATAGTGTGACCATATGCTCTTTAAGTGAGATAAACCTGTATTTTGTGTGACTATTGTCCATGCAATGGTCACTTTATTTTTATTTTTTTGGCTGATTGCAATCACTTGGTCACACAACGAGTCTCTTCTTGTGGGCTTTGGTCACATAAAATTATGCCAAATGTGGCCGTAGGTGTTAAAAAGTGTGAGCATATGCTCTTTTAAGTAAGGTAAACTTGTGTTTTGTGTGACTATTGTCCATGCAATGGCCACATTATTTTTATCTGTGTGTGGCGGATTGCGACCATTTGGTCACACAACGAGTGTCTTCTTGTGGGCTTTGGTCACATAAAATTAGGCCAAATGTGGCCGTAGGTGTTAAAAAGTGTGACCATATGCTCTTTTAAGTAATGTAAACTTGTATTTTGTGTGACTATTGTCCATGCAATGGCCACTTTATTTTTATTTATGTGTGGCTGACTGCAACCATTTGGTCACACAGCGAGTGTCTTCTTGTGGGCTTTGATCACACAACGAGTGTCTTCTTATGGGCTTTGGTCACACAACGAGTGTCTTCTTATTGCAACCATTTGGTCACACAACGAGTGTCTTCTTATTGCAGCCATTTGGTCACACAACGAGTGTCTTCTTATGGGCTTTGGTCACATTAAATTATGCCAAATGTGTTCGTAGGTGTTAAAAAGTGTGACCATATGCTCTTTTAAGTGAGCTAAAGTTGTATTTTGTGTGACTATTGTCCATGCAATGGTCACTTTATTTTTATTTGTGTGACTGATTGCAACCATTTGGTCACACAAGGAGTCTCTTCTTGTGGGCTTTGGTCACATAAAATTATGCCAAATGTGGCCGTAGGTGTTAAAAAGTGTGAGCATATGCTCTTTTAAGTAAGGTAAACTTGTGTTTTGTGTGACTATTGTCCATGCAATGGCCACTTTATTTTTATCTGTGGGTGGCGGATTGCGACCATTTGGTCACACAACGAGTGTCTTCTTGTGGGCTTTGGTCACATAAAATAAGGCCAAATGTGGCCGTACGTGTTAAAAAGTGTGACCATATGCTCTTTTAAGTGAGGTAAACTTGTCTTTTGTGTGACTATTGTCCATGCAATGGCCACTTTATTTTTACTTGTGTGTGGCTGATTGCAACCATTTGGTCACACAACGAGTCTCTTCTTGTGGGCTTTGGTCACATAAAATTATGCCAAATGTGGCCGTAGGTGTTAAAAAGTGTGAGCATATGCTCTTTTAAGTAAGGTAAACTTGTGTTTTTTTGTGACTATTGTCCATGCAATGGCCACTTTATTTTTATCTGTGTGTGGCGGATTGCGACCATTTGGTCACACAACGAGTGTCTTCTTGTGGGCTTTGGTCACATAAAATTAGGCCAAATGTGGCCGTAGGTCTTAAAACGTGTCACCATATGCTCTTTTACGTAAGGTAAACTTGTATTTTGTGTGACTATTGTCCATTCAATGGCCACTTTTATTTTTGTGTGTGGCTTATTGCAACCATTTGGTCACACAACGAGTGTGTTGTTGTGGGCTTTGATCACATAAAATTATGCCAAATGTGGTCATAGGTGTTAAAAAGTGTGACCATATAATCTTTTAAGTGAGGTTAACTTGTATTTTGTATGACTATTTTCCATACAATGGCCACTTTATTTTTATTTGTGTGTGGCTGATTGCAACCAATTGGTCACACAACGAGTGTCTTCTTGTGGGCTTTGGTCATATAAAATTATGCCAAATGTGTTCGTAGGTGTTAAAAGTGTGACCATATGCTCTTTTAAGTGAGGTAAACTTGTATTTTGTGTGACTATTGTCCATGCAATGGCCACTTAATTTTTATTTGTGTGTGGCTGATTGCAACCATTTGGTCACACAACGAGTCTCTGCTTGTGGGCTTTGGTCACATAAACTTATGTCAAATGTGGCCGTAGGTGTTAAAAAGTGTGAGCATATGCCCTTTTTAGTATGGTATACTTGTGTTTAGTGTGACTATTGTCCATGCAATGGCCACTTTATTTTTATCTGTGTGTGGCGATTGCGACCATTCGGTCACACAACGAGTGTCTTCTTGTGGGCTTTGGTCACATAAAACTAGGCCAAATGTGGCCGTACGTGTTAAAAAGTGTGACCATATGCTCTTTTAAGTGAGGTAAACTTGTCTTTTGTGTGACTATTGTCCATGCAATGGCCACTTTATTTTTACTTGTGTGTGGCTGATTGCAACCATTTGGTCACACAACGAGTCTCTTCTTGTGGGCTTTGGTCACATAAAATTATGCCAAATGTGGCCGTAGGTGTTAAAAAGTGTGAGCATATGCTCTTTTAAGTAAGGTAAACTTGTGTTTTTTTGTGACTATTGTCCATGCAATGGCCACTTTATTTTTATCTGTGTGTGGCGGATTGCGACCATTTGGTCACACAACGAGTGTCTTCTTGTGGGCTTTGGTCACATAAAATTAGGCCAAATGTGGCCGTAGGTGTTAATAAGTGTGAGCATATGCTCTTTTACGTAAGGTAAACTTGTATTTTGTGTGACTATTGTCCATTCAATGGCCACTTTTATTTTTGTGTGTGGCTTATTGCAACCATTTGGTCACACAACGAGTGTGTTGTTGTGGGCTTTGATCACATAAAATTATGCCAAATGTGGTCATAGGTGTTAAAAAGTGTGAGCATATGCTCTTTTAAGTAAGGTAAACTTGTGTTTTGTGTGACTATTGTCCATGCAATGGCCACTTTATTTTTATCTGTGGGTGGCGGATTGCGACCATTTGGTCACACAACGAGTGTCTTCTTGTGGGCTTTGGTCACATAAAATAAGGCCAAATGTGGCCGTACGTGTTAAAAAGTGTGACCATATGCTCTTTTAAGTGAGGTAAACTTGTCTTTTGTGTGACTATTGTCCATGCAATGGCCACTTTATTTTTACTTGTGTGTGGCTGATTGCAACCATTTGGTCACACAACGAGTCTCTTCTTGTGGGCTTTGGTCACATAAAATTATGCCAAATGTGGCCGTAGGTGTTAAAAAGTGTGAGCATATGCTCTTTTAAGTAAGGTAAACTTGTGTTTTTTTGTGACTATTGTCCATGCAATGGCCACTTTATTTTTATCTGTGTGTGGCGGATTGCGACCATTTGGTCACACAACGAGTGTCTTCTTGTGGGCTTTGGTCACATAAAATTAGGCCAAATGTGGCCGTAGGTCTTAAAACGTGTCACCATATGCTCTTTTACGTAAGGTAAACTTGTATTTTGTGTGACTATTGTCCATTCAATGGCCACTTTTATTTTTGTGTGTGGCTTATTGCAACCATTTGGTCACACAACGAGTGTGTTGTTGTGGGCTTTGATCACATAAAATTATGCCAAATGTGGTCATAGGTGTTAAAAAGTGTGACCATATAATCTTTTAAGTGAGGTTAACTTGTATTTTGTATGACTATTTTCCATACAATGGCCACTTTATTTTTATTTGTGTGTGGCTGATTGCAACCAATTGGTCACACAACGAGTGTCTTCTTGTGGGCTTTGGTCATATAAAATTATGCCAAATGTGTTCGTAGGTGTTAAAAGTGTGACCATATGCTCTTTTAAGTGAGGTAAACTTGTATTTTGTGTGACTATTGTCCATGCAATGGCCACTTAATTTTTATTTGTGTGTGGCTGATTGCAACCATTTGGTCACACAACGAGTCTCTGCTTGTGGGCTTTGGTCACATAAACTTATGTCAAATGTGGCCGTAGGTGTTAAAAAGTGTGAGCATATGCCCTTTTTAGTATGGTATACTTGTGTTTAGTGTGACTATTGTCCATGCAATGGCCACTTTATTTTTATCTGTGTGTGGCGATTGCGACCATTCGGTCACACAACGAGTGTCTTCTTGTGGGCTTTGGTCACATAAAACTAGGCCAAATGTGGCCGTAGGTGTTAAAAAGTGTGACCATATGCTCTTTTAAGTAAGGTAAACTTGTATTTTGTGTGACTATTGTCCATTCAATGGCCACTTTTTTTTTTGTGTGTGGCTGATTGCGACCATTTGGTCACACAACGAGTGTCTTCTTGTGGGCTTTGGTCACATAAAATAAGGCCAAATGTAGCCGAAGGTGTTAAAAAGTGTGACCATATGCTCTTTTAAGTGAGGTAAACTTGTATTTTGTGTGACTATTGTCCATGCAATGGCCACTTTATTTTTACTTGTGTGTGGCTGATTCCAACCATTTGGTCACACAACGAGTCTCTTCTTGTGGGCTTTGGTCACATAAAATATGCCAAATGTGGCCGTAGGTGTTAAAAAGTGTGAGCATATGCTCTTTTAAGTAAGGTAAACTTGTGTTTTGTGTGACTATTGTCCATGCAATGGCCACTTTATTTTTATCTGTGTGTGGCGATTGCGACCATTCGGTCACACAACGAGTGTCTTCTGCTGGGCTTTGGTCAAATAAAACTAGGCCAAATGTGGCCGTAGGTGTTAAAAAGTGTGACCATATGCTCCTTTAAGTGAGGTAAACTTGTAATTTGCATGACTATTTTCCATGCAATGGCCACTTTATTTCTATTTGTGTGTGGCTGATTGCAACCATTTGGTAACACAACGAGTGTCTTCTTGTGGGCTTTGGTCACATAAACTTATGCCAAATGTGGCCGTAGGTGTTAAATAGTGTGACCATATGCTCTTTTAAGTGAGATAAACTTGTATTTTGTGTGACTATTGTCCATGCAATGGTCACTTTATTTTTATTTGTGTGGCTGATTGCAACCATTTGGTCACACAAGGAGTCTCTTCTTGTGGGCTTTGGTCACATAAAATTATGTCAAATGTGGCCGTAGGTGTTAAAAAGTGTGAGCATATGCTCTTTTAAGTAAGGTAAACTTGTGTTTTGTGTGACTATTGTCCATGCAATGGCCACTTTTTTTTTTATTTGTGTGTGGCTGATTGCAACCATTTGGTCACATAACGAGTGTCTTCTTGAGGGCTTTGGTCTCATAAAATTATGTCAAATGTGGTCGTAGGTTGTAAAAAGTGTGACCATATCCTCTTTTAAGTGAGGAAAACTTGTATTTTGTGTGACTATTGTCCATGCAATGGCCACTTTATTTTTATTTGTGTGTGGCTGATTGCAACCATCTGGTCACACAACGAGTGTCTTCTTGTGGGCTTTGGTTACATAAAATTATGCCAAATGTGGTCGTAGGTGTTAAAAAGTGTGACCATATGCTCTTTTAAGTGAGGTAAACTTGTATTTTGTATGACTATTGTCCATGCAATGGCCACTTTATTTTTATTTGTGTGTGGCTGATTGCAACCATCTGGTCACACAACGAAAGTCTTCTTGCGGGCTTTGGTCACATCAAATTATGCCAAATGTGGCCGTAGGTGTTAAAAAGTGGGACCATATGCTCTTTTAAGCGAGGTAAACTTGTATTTTGTATGACTATTTTCCATGCAATGGCCACTTTCTTTTTATTTGTGTGTGGCTGACTGCAACCATTTGGTCACATAATGAGTGTCTTCTTATGGGCTTTGGTCACACAACCAAATGTGGTCGTAAGTGTTAAAAAGTGTGACCATATGCTCTTTTAAGGGGGTTAAACTAGTATTTTGTGTGACAATTGTCCATGCAATGGCCACATTATTTTTATTTGTCTGTGCCTGATTGCAACTATTTGTTCACACAACGAGTGTCTTTTGGTGGGCTTTGGTCACATAAAATTATGCGAAATGTGCCCGTAGGTGTTAAAAAGTGTGACCATATGCTCTTTTAAGGGGGTTAAACTAGTATTTTGTGTGACTATTGTCCATGCAATGGTCACATTATTTTTATTTCTCTATGGCTGATTGCAACTATTTGTTCACACAACGAGTGTCTTCTGGTGGGCTTTGGTCACATAAAATTATGCGAAATGTGCCCGTAGGTGTTAAAAAGTGTGACCATATGCCCTTTTAAGTGAGGTAACCTTGTATTTTGTGTGACTATTGTCCATGCAAAGCCTCCTTTATTTTATTTGTGTGTGGCTGATAGCAACCATTTGGTCACACGAGTGTCTTGTTGTGGACTTTGGTCACATAAAATTATGCTAAATGTGGCCGTAGGTGTTAAAAAGTGTGACCATATGCTCTTTTAAGTAATGTAAACTTGTATTTTGTGTGACTATTGTCCTTGCAATAACCACTTTATTTTTTTTTGTGTGTGGCAACCATTTGGTCACATAACGACTGTCTTCTTGAGGGCTTTGGTCTCATAAAATTATGCCAAATGTGGTCGTAGGTTGTAAAAAGTGTGACGATATCCTCTTTTAAGTGAGGTAAACTTGTATTTTGTCTGACTATTGTCCATGCAATGACCACTTTATTTTTATTTGTGTGTGGCTGATTGCAACAATTTGGTCACATGACGAGTGTCTTCTTGTGGGCATTGGTCACATAAAATTATGCCAAATGTGGTCGTTGGTGTTTAAAAGTGTGACCATATGCTCTTTTAAGTAAGGTAAACTTGTATTTTGTGTGACTAATGTCCATGCAATGGCCACTTTATTTTTATTTATGTGTGGCGGATTGCAAACATTTGGTCACACAACGAGTGTCTTCTTGTGGGCTTTGGTAGCATAAAATTATGCCAAATGTGGCCGTAGGGGTTAAAAAGTGTGACCATATGTTCTTTTAAGTAAGGTAAACTTGTATTTTGTGTGACTATTGTCCATGCAATGGCCACTTTTTTTTTATTTGTGTGTGGCTGATTGCAACCATTTGGTCAAACAACGAGTGTCTTCTTGTGGGCTTTGGTTACATAAAATTATGCCAAATGTGGTCGTAGGTGTTAAAACGTGTGACCATATGCTCTTTTAAGTGACGTAAACTTATATTTTGTATGACTATTGTCCATGCAATGGCAACTTTATTTTTATTTGTGTGTGGCTGATTGCAACTACTTGGTCACACAACGGATGTCTTCTAGCGGGCTTTGCTCACATCAAATTATGCCAAATGTGGCCGTAGGTGTTAAAAAGTGTGACCATATGCTCTTTTAAGCGATGTAAACTTGTATTTTGTATGACTATTTTCCATGCAATGGCCACTTTCTTTTTATTTGTGTGTGGCTGACTGCAACCATTTGGTCACATAATGAGTGTCTTCTTGTGGGCTTTGGTCACACAACCAAATGAGGTCGTAGGTATTAAAAAGTGTGACCATATCCTCTTTTAAGGGGGTTAAACTAGTATTTTGTGTCACAATTGTCCATGCAATGGCCACATTATTTTTATTTCTCTATGGGTGATTGCAACTATTTGTTCACACAACGAGTGTCTTCTGGTGGGCTTTGGTCACATAAAATTATGTGAAATGTGCCCGTAGGTGTTAAAAAGTGTGACCATATGCTCTTTTAAGTGAGGTAACCTTTTATTTTGTGTGACTATTGTCCTTGCAAAGCCTCCTTTATTTTATTTGTGTGTGGCTGATAGCAACCATTGGGTCACACGAGTGTCTTGTTGTGGACTTTGGTCACCTAAAATTATGCTAAATGTGGCCGTAGGTGTTAAAAAGTGTGACCATATGCTCTTTTAAGTAATGTAAACTTGTATTTTGTGTGACTATTGTCCATGCAATGACCACTTTATTTTTATTTGTGTGTGGCTGATTGCAACAATTTGGTCACATAACGACTGTCTTCTTGAGGGCTTTGGTCTCATAAAATTATGTCAAATGTGGTCGTAGGTTGTAAAAAGTGTGACCATATCCTCTTTTAAGTGAGGTAAACTTGTATTTTGTGTGACTATTGTCCATGCAATGCCCACTTTATTTTTATTTGTGTGTGGCTGATTGCAACCATTTGGTCACACAACGAGTCTCTTCTTGTGGGTTTTGGTCACATAAAATTATGCCAAATGTGGTCGTAGGTGTTAAAAAGTGTGAGCATATGCTCTTTTAAGTAAGGTAAACTTGTGTTTTGTGTGACTATTGTCCATGCAATGGCCACTTTATTTTTATCTGTGTGTCGCGGATTGCGACCATTTGGTCACACAACGAGTGTCTTCTTTTGGGCTTTGGTCACATAAAATTAGGCCAAATGTGGCCGTAGGTGTTAAAAAGTGTCACCATATGCTCTTTTACGTAAGGTAAACTTGTATTTTGTGTGACTATTGTCCATTCAATGGCCACTTTTATTTTTGTGTGTGGCTGATTGCAACCATTTGGTCACACAACGAGTGTGTTGTTGTGGGCTTTGATCACATAAAATTATGCCAAATGTGGTCATAGGTGTTAAAAAGTGTGACCATATAATCTTTTAAGTGAGGTAAACTTGTATTTTGTATGACTATTTTCCATGCAATGGCCACTTTAATTTTATTTGTGTGTGGCTGATTGCAACCAATTGGTCACACAACGAGTGTCTTCTTGTGGGCTTTGGTCATATAAAATTATGCCAAATGTGTTCGTAGGTGTTAAAAGTGTGACCATATGCTCTTTTAAGTGAGGTAAACTTGTATTTTGTGTGACTATTGTCCATGCAATGGCCACTTAATTTTTATTTGTGTGTGGCTGATTGCAACCATTTGGTCACACAACGAGTCTCTTCTTGTAGGCTTTGGTCACATAAACTTATGCCAAATGTGGCCGTAGGTGTTAAAAAGTGTGAGCATATGCTCTTTTAAGTATGGTAAACTTGTGTTTAGTGTGAATATTGTCCATTCAATGGCCACTTTATTTTTATCTGTGTGTGGCGATTGCGACCATTCGGTCACACAACGAGTGTCTTCTTGTGGGCTTTGGTCACATAAAACTAGGCCAAATGTGGCCGTAGGTGTTAAAAAGTGTGAACATATGCTCTTTTAAGTAAGGTAAACTTGTATTTTGTGTGACTATTGTCCATTCAATGGCCACTTTTTTTGTGTGTGGCTGATTGCGACCATTTGGTCACACAACGAGTGTCTTCTTGTGGGCTTTGGTCACATAAAATAAGGCCAAATGTAGCAGTAGGTGTTAAAAAGTGTGACCATATGCTCTTTTAAGTGAGGTAAACTTGTCTTTTGTGTGACTATTGTCCATGCAATGGCCACTTTATTTTTACTTGTGTGTGGCTGATTGCAACCATTTGGTCACACAACGAGTCTCTTCTTGTGGGCTTTGGTCACATAAAATATGCCAAATGTGGTCGTAGGTGTTAAAAAGTGTGACCATATGCTCTTTTAAGTAATGTAAACTTGTATTTTGTGTGACTATTGTCCATGCAATGACCACTTTATTTTTATTTGTGTGTGGCTGATTGCAACAATTTGGTCACATAACGACTGTCTTCTTGAGGGCTTTGGTCTCATAAAATTATGTCAAATGTGGTCGTAGGTTGTAAAAAGTGTGACCATATCCTCTTTTAAATGAGGTAAACTTGTATTTTGTGTGACTATTGTCCATGCAATGCCCACTTTATTTTTATTTGTGTGTGGCTGATTGCAACCATTTGGTCACACAACGAGTCTCTTCTTGTGGGTTTTGGTCACATAAAATTATGCCAAATGTGGTCGTAGGTGTTAAAAAGTGTGAGCATATGCTCTTTTAAGTAAGGTAAACTTGTGTTTTGTGTGACTATTGTCCATGCAATGGCCACTTTATTTTTATCTGTGTGTCGCGGATTGCGACCATTTGGTCACACAACGAGTGTCTTCTTTTGGGCTTTGGTCACATAAAATTAGGCCAAATGTGGCCGTAGGTGTTAAAAAGTGTCACCATATGCTCTTTTACGTAAGGTAAACTTGTATTTTGTGTGACTATTGTCCATTCAATGGCCACTTTTATTTTTGTGTGTGGCTGATTGCAACCATTTGGTCACACAACGAGTGTGTTGTTGTGGGCTTTGATCACATAAAATTATGCCAAATGTGGTCATAGGTGTTAAAAAGTGTGACCATATAATCTTTTAAGTGAGGTAAACTTGTATTTTGTATGACTATTTTCCATGCAATGGCCACTTTAATTTTATTTGTGTGTGGCTGATTGCAACCAATTGGTCACACAACGAGTGTCTTCTTGTGGGCTTTGGTCATATAAAATTATGCCAAATGTGTTCGTAGGTGTTAAAAGTGTGACCATATGCTCTTTTAAGTGAGGTAAACTTGTATTTTGTGTGACTATTGTCCATGCAATGGCCACTTAATTTTTATTTGTGTGTGGCTGATTGCAACCATTTGGTCACACAACGAGTCTCTTCTTGTGGGCTTTGGTCACATAAACTTATGCCAAATGTGGCCGTAGGTGTTAAAAAGTGTGAGCATATGCTCTTTTAAGTATGGTAAACTTGTGTTTAGTGTGAATATTGTCCATTCAATGGCCACTTTATTTTTATCTGTGTGTGGCGATTGCGACCATTCGGTCACACAACGAGTGTCTTCTTGTGGGCTTTGGTCACATAAAACTAGGCCAAATGTGGCCGTAGGTGTTAAAAAGTGTGAACATATGCTCTTTTAAGTAAGGTAAACTTGTATTTTGTGTGACTATTGTCCATTCAATGGCCACTTTTTTTTGTGTGTGGCTGATTGCGACCATTTGGTCACACAACGAGTGTCTTCTTGTGGGCTTTGGTCACATAAAATAAGGCCAAATGTAGCAGTAGGTGTTAAAAAGTGTGACCATATGCTCTTTTAAGTGAGGTAAACTTGTCTTTTGTGTGACTATTGTCCATGCAATGGCCACTTTATTTTTACTTGTGTGTGGCTGATTGCAACCATTTGGTCACACAACGAGTCTCTTCTTGTGGGCTTTGGTCACATAAAATATGCCAAATGTGGCCGTAGGTGTTAAAAAGTGTGAGCATATGCTCTTTTAAGTAAGGTAAACTTGTGTTTTGTGTGACTATTGTCCATGCAATGGCCACTTTATTTTTATCTGTGTGTGGCGGATTGCGACCATTTGGTCACACAACGAGTGTCTTCTTGTGGGCTTTGGTCACATAAATTTAGGCCAAATGTGGCCGTAGGTGTTAAAAAGTGTGACCATATGCTCTTTTACGTAAGGTAAACTTGTATTTTGTGTGACTATTGTCCATTCAATGGCCACTTTTATTTTTGTGTGTGGCTGATTGCAACCATTTGGTCACACAACGAGTGTGTTGTTGTGGGCTTTGATCACATAAAATTATGCCAAATGTGGTCATAGGTGTTAAAAAGTGTGACCATATAATCTTTTAAGTGAGGTAAACTTGTATTTTGTATGACTATTTTCCATGCAATGGCCACTTTATTTTTATTTGTGTCTGGCTGATTGCAACCAATTGGTCACACAACGAGTGTCTTCTTGTGGGCTTTGGTCATATAAAATTATGCCAAATGTGTTCGTAGGTGTTAAAAGTGTGACCATATGCTCTTTTAAGTGAGGTAAACTTGTATTTTGTGTGACTATTGTCCATGCAATGGCCACTTAATTTTTATTTGTGTGTGGCTGATTGCAACCATTTGGTCACACAACGAGTCTCTTCTTGTGGGCTCTGGTCACATAAACTTATGCCAAATGTGGCGTAGCTGTTAAAAAGTGTGAGCATATGCTCTTTTAAGTATGGTAAACTTGTGTTTAGTGTGACTATTGTCCATGCAATGGCCACTTTATTTTTATCTGTGTGTGGCGATTGCGACCATTCGGTCACACAATGAGTGTCTTTTTGTGGGCTTTTGTCACATAAAACTAGGCCAAATGTGGTCGTAGGTGTTAAAAAGTGTGACCATATGCTCTTTTAAGTAAGGAAAACTTGTATTTTGTGAGACTATTGTCCATTCAATGGCCACTTTTTTTTGTGTGTGGCTGATTGCAACCATTTGGTCACACAACGAGTGTCTTCTTGTGGGCTTTAGTCAGATAAAATGAGGCCAAATGTGGCCGTAGGTGTTTAAAAGTGTGACCATATGCTCTTTTAAGAAAGGTAAACTTGTATTTTGTGTGACTATTGTCCATTCAATGGCCACTTTTTTTTTTATTTGTGTGTAGCTGATTGCAACCATTTGGTCACACAACGAGTATGTTGTTGTGGGGTTTGGTCACATAAAATTATGCCAAATGTGGTCGTCGGTGTTAAAAAGTGTGACCATATGCTCTTTTAAGTGATGTAAACTTGTATTTTGTATGACTATTTTCCATGCAATGGCCACTTTATTTTTATTTGTGTGTGGCTGATTGCGACCATTTGGTCACACAACGAGTGTCTTCTTATGGGCTTTGGTCACATTAAATTATGCCAAATGTGTCCGTAGGTGTTAAAAAGTGTGACCATATGCTGTTTTAAGTGAGCTAAAGTTGTATTTTGTGTGACTATTTTCCATGCAATGGTCACTTTATTTTTATTTGTGTGTGGCTGATTGCAACCATTTGGTCACTCAACGAGTCTCTTCTTGTGGGCTTTGGTCACATAAAATTATGCCAAATGTGGCTGTAGGTGTTAAAAAGTGTGAGCATATGCTCTTTTAAGTAAGGTAAACTTGTGTTTTGTGTGACTATTGTCCATGCAATGGCCACTTTATTTTTATCTGTGTGTGGCGGATTGCGACCATTTGTTCACACAACGAGTGTCTTCTTGTGGGCTTTGGTCACATAAAATTAAGCCAAATGTGGCCGTAGGTGTTAAAAAGTGTAACCATGTGCTCTTTTAAGTGAGATAAACTTGTATTTTGTGTGACTATTGTCCATGCAATGGTCACTTTATTTTTATTTGGGTGTGGCTGATTGCAACCATTTGGTCACACAATGAGTGTCTTCTTGTGGGCTTTGGTCATATAAAATTATGCCAAATGTGGGCGTAGGTGTTAAAAAGTGTGAGCATATGCTATTTTAAGTAAGGTAAACTTGTGTTTTGTGTGACTATTGTCCATGCAATGGCCACTTTATTTTTATCTGTGTATGGCGGATTGCGACCATTTGGTCACACAACGAGTATGTTGTTGTGGGGTTTGGTCACATAAAATTATGCCAAATGTGGTCGTAGGTGTTAAAAAGTGTGAGCATATGCTCTTTTAAGTAAGATAAACTTGTGTTTTGTGTGACTATTGTCCATGCAATGGCCACTTTATTTTTATCTGTGTGTGGCGGATTGCGACCATTTGGTCACACAACGAGTGTCTTCTTGTGGGCTTTGGTCACATAAAATTAATCCAAATGTGGCCGTAGGTGTTAAAAAGTGTGACCGTATGCTCTTTTAAGTGAGATAAACTTGTATTTTGTGTGACTATTGTCCATGCAATGGTCACTTTATTTTTATTTGGCTGTGGCTGATTGCAACCATTTGGTCACACAATGAGTCTCTTCTTGTGGGCTTTGGTCACATAAAATTATGCCAAATGTGGCCGTAGGTGTTAAAAAGTGTGAGCATATGCTATTTTAAGTAAGGTAAACTTGTATTTTGTGTGACTATTGTCCATTCAATGGCCACTTTTTTTTTATTTGTGTGTAGCCGATTGCAACCATTTGGTCACACAACGAGTATGTTGTTGTGGGGTTTGGTCACATAAAATTATGCCAAATGTGGTCGTAGGTGTTAAAAAGTGTGACCATATGCTCTTTTAAGTGATGTAAACTTGTATTTTGTATGACTATTTTCCATGCAATGGCCACTTTATTTTTATCTGTGTGTGGCGGATTGCGACCATTTGGTCACACAACGAGTGTCTTCTTGTGGGCTTTGGTCACATAAAATTAAGCCAAATGTGGCCGTAGGTGTTAAAAAGTGTCACCATATGCTCTTTTAAGTGAGATAAACTTGTATTTTGTGTGACTATTGTCCATGCAATGGTCACTTTATTTTTATTTGGCTGTGGCTGATTGCAACCAGTTGGTCACACAACGAGTCTCTTCTTGTGGGCTTTGGTCACATAAAATTATGCCAAATGTGGCCGTAGGTGTTAAAAAGTGTGAGCATATGCTCTTTTAAGTAAGGTAAACTTGTATTTTGTGTGACTATTGTCCATTCAATGGCCACTTTTTTTTATTTGTGTGTAGCTGATTGCAACCATTTGGTCACACAACGAGTATGTTGTTGTGGGGTTTGGTCACATAAAATTATGCCAAATGTGGTCGTAGGTGTTAAAAAGTGTGACCATTTGCTCTTTTAAGTAAGGTAAACTTGTGTTTTGTGTGACTATTCTCCATGCAATGGCCACTTTATTTTTATCTGTGTGTGGCGGATTGCGACCATTTGGTCACACAACGAGTGTCTTCTTGTGGGCTTTGGTCACATAAAATTAAGCCAAATGTAGCCGTAGGTGTTAAAAAGTGTGACCATATGCTCTTTTAAGTGAGATAAACTTGTATTTTGTGTGACTATTGTCCATGCAATGGTCACTTTATTTTTATTTGGCTGTGGCTGATTGCAACCATTTGGTCACACAATGAGTCTCTTCTTGTGGGCTTTGGTCACATAAAATTATGCCAAATGTGGCCGTAGGTGTTAAAAAGTGTGAGCATATGCTCTTTTAAGTAAGGTAAACTTGTATTTTGTGTGACTATTGTCCATTCAATGGCCACTTTTTTTTTATTTGTGTGTAGCTGATTGCAACCATTTGGTCACACAACGAGTATGTTGTTGTGGGGTTTGGTCACATAAAATTATGCCAAATGTGGTCGTAGGTGTTAAAAAGTGTGACCATATTCTCTTTTAAGTGATGTAAACTTGTATTTTGTATGACTATTTTCCATGCAATGGCCACTTTATTTTTATTTGTGTGTGGCTGATTGCGACCATTTGGTCACACAACGAGTGTCTTCTTATGGGCTTTGGTCACATTAAATTATGCCAAATGTGTCCGTAGGTGTTAAAAAGTGTGACCATATGCTGTTTTAAGTGAGCTAAAGTTGTATTTTGTGTGACTATTTTCCATGCAATGGTCACTTTATTTTTATTTGTGTGTGGCTGATTGCAACCATTTGGTCACACAACGAGTCTCTTCTTGTGGGCTTTGGTCACATAAAATTATGCCAAATGTGGCTGTAGGTGTTAAAAAGTGTGAGCATATGCTCTTTTAAGTAAGGTAAACTTGTGTTTTGTGTGACTATTGTCCATGCAATGGCCACTTTATTTTTATCTGTGTGTGGCGGATTGCGACCATTTGGTCACACAACGAGTGTCTTCTTGTGGGCTTTGGTCACATAAAATTAAGCCAAATGTGGCCGTAGGTGTTTAAAAGTGTAACCATGTGCTCTTTTAAGTGAGATAAACTTGTATTTTGTGTGACTATTGTCCATGCAATGGTCACTTTATTTTTATTTGGGTGTGGCTGATTGCAACCATTTGGTCACACAAGGAGTGTCTTCTTGTGGGCTTTGGTCATATAAAATTATGCCAAATGTGGCCGTAGGTGTTAAAAAGTGTGAGCATATGCTATTTTAAGTAAGGTAAACTTGTGTTTTGTGTGACTATTGTCCATGCAATGGCCACTTTATTTTTATCTGTGTATGGCGGATTCCGACCATTTGGTCACACAACGAGTATGTTGTTGTGGGGTTTGGTCACATAAAATTATGCCAAATGTGGTCGTAGGTGTTAAAAAGTGTGAGCATATGCTCTTTTAAGTAAGGTAAACTTGTGTTTTGTGTGACTATTGTCAATGCAATGGCCACTTTATTTTTATCTGTGTGTGGCGGATTGCGACCATTTGGTCACACAACGAGTGTCTTCTTGTGGGCTTTGGTAACATAAAATTAAGCCAAATGTGGCCGTAGGTGTTAAAAAGTGTGACCATATGCTCTTTTAGGTGAGATAAACTTGTATTTTGTGTGACTATTGTCCATGCAATGGTCACTTTATTTTTATTTGGCTGTGGCTGATTGCAACCATTTGGTCACACAACGAGTCTCTTCTTGTGGGCTTTGGTCACATAAAATTATGCCAAATGTGGCCGTAGGTGTTAAAAAGTGTGAGCATATGCTATTTTAAGTAAGGTAAACTTGTGTTTTGTGTGACTATTGTCCATGCAATGGCCACTTTATTTTTTTCTGTGTATGGCAGATTGCGACCATTTGGTCACACAACGAGTGTCTTCTTGTGGGCTTTGGTCATATAAAATTAGGCCAAATGTGGCCGTAGGTGTTAAAAAGTGTGACCATATGCTGTTTTAAGTGAGCTAAAGTTGTATTTTGTGTGACTATTTTCCATACAATGGTCACTTTATTTTTATTTGTGTGTGGCTGATTGCAACCATTTGGTCACACAACGAGTCTCTTCTTGTGGGCTTTGGTCACATAAAATTATGCCAAATGTGGCCGTAGGTGTTAAAAAGTGTGAGCATATGCTCTTTTAAGTAAGGTAAACTTGTGTTTTGTGTGACTATTGTCCATGCAATGGCCACTTTATTTTTATCTGTGTGTGGCGGATTGCGACCATTTGGTCACACAACGAGTGTCTTCTTGTGGGCTTTGGTCACATAAAATAAGGCCAAATGTGGCCGTAGGTGTTAAAAAGTGTGACCATATGCTCTTTTAAGTGAGGTAAACTTGTCTTTTGTGTGACTATTGTCCATGCAATGGCCACTTTATTTTTACTTGTGTGTGGCTGATTGCAACCATTTGGTCACACAACGAGTCTCTTCTTGTGGGCTTTGGTCACATAAAATTATGCTAAATGTGGCCGTAGGTGTTAAAAAGTGTGAGCATATGCTATTTTAAGTAAGGTAAACTTGTGTTTTGTGTTACTATAGTCCATGCAATGGCCACTTTATTTTTATCTGTGTATGGCGGATTGCGACCATTTGGTCACACAACAAGTATGTTGTTGTGGGGTTTGGTCACATAAAATTACACCAAATGTGGTCGTAGGTGTTAAAAAGTGTGACCATATGCTATTTTAAGTGAAGTAAACTTGTATTTTGTATGACTATTTTCCATGCAATGGCCACTTTATTTTTATTTGTGTGTGGCTGATTGCGACCATTTGGTCACACAACGAGTGTCTTCTTATGGGCTTTGGTCTCATTAAATTATGCCAAATGTGTCCGTAGGTGTTAAAAAGTGTGACCATATGCTGTTTTAAGTGAGCTAAAGTTGTATTTTGTGTGACTATTTTCCATGCAATGGTCACTTTATTTTTATTTGTGTGTGGCTGATTGCAACCATTTGGTCACACAACGAGTCTCTTCTTGTGGGCTTTGGTCACATAAAATTATGCTAAATGTGGCTGTAGGTGTTAAAAAGTGTGAGCATATGCTCTTTTAAGTAAGGTAAACTTGTGTTTTGTGTGACTATTTTCCATGCAATGGCCACTTTATTTTTATCTGTGTGTGGCGGATTGCGACCATTTGGTCATACAACGAGTGTCTTCTTGTTGGCTTTGGTCACATAAAATAAGGCCAAATGTGGCCGTAGGTGTTAAAAAGTGTGACCATATGCTCTTTTAAGTGAGGTAAACTTGTCTTTTGTGTGACTATTGTCCATGCAATGGCCACTTTATTTTTACTTGTGTGTGGCTGATTGCAACCATTTGGTCACACAACGAGTCTCTTCTTGTGGGCTTTGGTCACATAAAATTATGCTAAATGTGGCCGTAGGTGTTAAAAAGTGTGAGCATATGCTATTTTAAGTAAGGTAAACTTGTGTTTTGTGTTACTATAGTCCATGCAATGGCCACTTTATTTTTATCTGTGTATGGCGGATTGCGACCATTTGGTCACACAACAAGTATGTTGTTGTGGGGTTTGGTCACATAAAATTATGCCAAATGTGGTCGTAGGTGTTAAAAAGTGTGACCATATGCTATTTTAAGTGAAGTAAACTTGTATTTTGTATGACTATTTTCCATGCAATGGCCACTTTATTTTTATTTGTGTGTGGCTGATTGCAGCCATTTGGTCACACAACGAGTGTCTTCTTATAGGCTTTGGTCACATTAAATTATTCCAAATGTGTCCGTAGGTGTTAAAAAGTGTGACCATATGCTGTTTTAAGTGAGCTAAAGTTGTATTTTGTGTGACTATTTTCCATGCAATGGTCACTTTATTTTTATTTGTGTGTGGCTGATTGCAACCATTTTGGTCACACACCGAAGTCCTCTTGCTTGTGCTTTGGGGTCACATAAAATTATGCTAAAGCTGTGGTCTGTAAGGTGTTTTAAAAAAGGTGTGAGCATATTCTCTTTTAAGTGAGGTAAACTTGTATTTTGTGTGACTATTGTCCATGCAATGGCCAGTTTTTTTTATTTGTGTGTGGATGATTGCAAACATTTGGTCACACACCGAGTGAGTTTTTGTGGGCTTTGGTCACATGAAATTATGCCAAATGTGGCCGTAGGTGTTAAAAAGTGTGACCAATTGCTCTTTTAAGAAAGGTAAACTTGTATTTTGCGTGACTATTGTCCATGCAATTCCACTTTATTTTTACTTGTGTGTGTCTGATTCCAACAATTTGGTCACACAACGTGTGTCTTGTTGTGGGATTTGGTTACATAAAATTATGCCAAATGTGGCGGTAGGTGTTAAAAAGTGTGACCATATGCTCTTTTAAATGAGCGTACACTGTATTTTGTGGACTATTGTCCATGCAATGCCAACTTCATTTTTATTTGTGTATAGGTGATTGCAACCATTTGGTCACACAACGAGTGTCTTGTTGTGGGCTTTGGTCACATAAAATTATGTCAAATGTGGCCGTAGTTGTTAAAAAGAGTCACTACATGCTCTTTTAAGTGAGGTAAACTTGTATTTTGAGTGACTGTTGTCCATGCAATGGCCTCTTTATTTTTATGTGTGTGTGGTTGATTGCAACCATTTGGTCACACAACGAGTGTCTTGTTGTGGGCTTTGATCACATAAAATTACCCCAAATGTGGCCGTAGGTGTTAAAAATTGTGACCATTTGCTGTTTTAAATGAGTTAAACTTATATTTTGTGTGACTATTGTCCATGCAATGGCCACTTTATTTTTATTTGTGTGTGTTGATTGCAACCATTTTGTCACACAACGAGTGTTTTGTTGTGGGCTTTGGTCACGTAAAATTATGTCAAATGTGGTCGTTGGTCTTAAAAAGTGTGACCATATGTTCTTTTAAATGAGGAAAACTTTTATTTTGTGTGACTATTGTCCATGCAATGGCCACTTTATTTTTATTTGTGTGTAGGTGATTGCAACCATTTGGTCACACAACGAGTGTCTTGTTGTGGGCTTTGGTCACATAAAATTATGCGAAATGTTGCCGTAGGTGTTAAAAATTGTGACCATATGCTCCTTTAAGTGAGGTAAACTTGTATTTTGTGTGACTATTGTCCATGCAATGGCCACTTTATTTTTATTTGTGTGTGGCTGATTGCAACCTTTTGGTCAGAAACGAGTGTCTTGTTGTGTGCTTTGGTCACATAAAATTATGCCAAATGTGGCCGTAGGTGTTAAAAAGTGTGACCATAAGCTGTTTTAAGTGAGGTAAACTTGTATTTTGTGTGCCTATTGTCCATGCAATTGCCACTTTATTTTTATTTGTGTGTGGCTGATTGCAACCTTATGGTCACACAATGAGTGTCTTGTTGTGTGCTTTGGTCACATAAAATTATGCCAAATGTGGCCGTAGGTGTTAAAAACTGTGACCATATGCTCTAAGAAGTGTGTTAAACTTATATTTTGTGTGACTATTGTCCATGCAATAGGCACTTTATTTTTGTTTGTTGTAGGTGATTGCAACCATTTGGTCAAACAGCGAGTGTCTTGTTGTGGGCTTTGGTCACATAAAATTATGCAAAATGTTGCCGTAGGTGTTAAAAAGTGTGACCATATGCTCTTTTAAGTGAGGTAAACTTGTATTTTGTGTGACTATTGTCCATGAAATGGCCACTTTATTTTTTTTTGTGTGTGTTGATTGCAATCATTTGGTCACACAACAAGTGTTTTGTTGTGGGCTTTGGTCACATAAATTATGTCAAATGTGGCCGTAGGAGTAAAAAGTGTGACCATATGCTCTTTTAAGTGAGGTAAACTTGTATTTTGTGTGACTATTGTCCATGCAATAGGCACTTTATTTTTATTTGTGTGTAGGTGATTGAACCATTTGGTCACACAGCGAGTGTCTTGTTGTGGGCTTTGGTCACATAAAATTACGCAAAATGTTGCCCTAGGTGTTAAAAAGTGTGACCATATGCACTTTTAAGTGAGGTAAACTTGTATTTTGGGTGACCATTGTCCATGCAATGGCCACTTTATTTTTATTTGTGTGTGTTGATTGCAATCATTTGGTCACTCAACAAGTGTTTTGTTGTGGGCTTTGGCCACATAAATTATGTCAAATGTGGCCGTAGGTGTAAAAAGTGTGACCATATGCTCTTTTAAGTGAGGTAAACTTGTATTTTGTGTGACTATTGTACATGCATTGGCCACTTTATTTTTATGTGTGTGTGGTTGATTGCAACCATTTGGTCACACAACGAGTGTCTTGTTGTGGGCTTTGGTCACATAAAATTATGCAAAATGTTGCCGTAGGTGTTAAAAATTGTGACCATATGCTCTTTTAAGTGAGGTAAACTTGTATTTTGTGTGACTATTGTCCATGCAATGGCCACTTTATTTTTATTTGTGTGTGGCTGATTGCAACCTTTTGGTCACAAACGAGTGTCTTGTTGTGTGCTTTGGTCACATAAAATTATGCCAAATGTGGCCGTAGGTGTTAAAAAGTGTGACCATAAGCTGTTTTAAGTGAGGTAAACTTGTATTTTGTGTGCCTATTGTCCATGCAATTGCAACTTTATTTTTATTTGTGTGTGGCTGATTGCAACCTTTTGGTCACAAACGAGTGTCTTGTTGTGTGCTTTGGTCACATAAAATTATGCCAAATGTGGTCGTAGGTGTTAAAAAGTGTGACCATAAGCTGTTTTAAGTGAGGTAAACTTGTATTTTGTGTGCCTATTGTCCATGCAATTGCCACTTTATTTTTATTTGTGTGTGGCTGATTGCAACCTTATGGTCACACAACGAGTGTCTTGTTGTGTGCTTTGGTCACATAAAATTATGTCAAATGTGGTCGTAGGTGTTAAAAAGTGTGACCATATGCTCTTTTAAGTGAGGTAAACTTGTATTTTGTGTGACTATTGTCCATGCAATGACCACTTTAATTTTATTTGTGTGTGGGTGATTGCAACCTTATGGTCACACAACGAGTGTCTTGTTGTGTGCTTTGGTCACATAAAATTATGCCAAATGTGGCCGTAGGTGTTAAAAATTGTGACCATTTGCTGTTTTAAATGAGTTAAAATTATATTTTGTGTGACTATTGTCCATGCAGTGGCCACTTTATTTTTACTTGTGTGTGTTGATTGCAACCATTTTGTCACACAACGAGTGTTTTGTTGTGGGCTTTGGTCACATAAAATTATGTCAAATGTGGCCGTTGGTGTTAAAAAGTGTGACCATATGTTCTTTTAAATGAGGTAAACTTGTATTTTGTGTGACTATTGTCCATGCAATGCCAACTTTATTTTTATTTGTGTATAGGTGATTGCAACCATTTGGTCACACAACGAGTGTCTTGTTGTGGGCTTTGGTCACATAAAATTATGTCAAATGTGGCCGTAGTTGTTAAAAAGAGTCACTTCATGCTCTTTTAAGTGAGGTAAACTTGTATTTTGAGTGACTGTTGTCCATGCAATGGCCTCTTTATTTTTATGTGTGTGTGGTTGATTGCAACCATTTGGTCACACAACGAGTGTCTTGTTGTGGGCTTTGATCACATAAAATTACCCCAAATGTGGCCGTAGGTGTTAAAAATTGTGACCATTTGCTGTTTTAAATGAGTTAAACTTATATTTTGTGTGACTATTGTCCATGCAATGGCCACTTTATTTTTATTTGTGTGTAGGTGATTGCAACCATTTGGTCACACAACGAGTGTCTTGTTGTGGGCTTTGGTCACATAAAATTATGCGAAATGTTGCCGTAGGTGTTAAAAATTGTGACCATATGCTCCTTTAAGTGAGGTAAACTTGTATTTTGAGTGACTATTGTCCATGCAATGGCCTCTTTATTTTTATGTGTGTGTGGTTGATTGCAACCATTTGGTCACACAACGAGTGTCTTGTTGTGGGCTTTGATCACATAAAATTATCTCAAATGTGGCCGTAGGTGTTAAAAATTGTGACCATTTGCTCTAAGAAGTGAGTTAAACTTATATTTTGTGTGACTATTGTCCATGCAATAGGCACTATATTTTTATTTGTGTGTAGGTGATTGCAACCATTTGGTCACACAGCGAGTGTCTTGTTGTGGGCTTTGGTCACATAAAATTATGCAAAATGTTGCCCTAGGTGTTAAAAAGTGTGACCATATGCTCTTTTAAGTGAGGTAAACTTGTATTTTGTGTGACTATTGTCCATGAAATGGCCACTTTATTTTTTTTTGTGTGTGTTGATTGCAATCATTTGGTCACACAACAAGTGTTTTGTTGTGGGCTTTGGTCACATAAATTATGTCAAATGTGGCCGTAGGAGTAAAAAGTGTGACCATATGCTCTTTTAAGTGAGGTAAACTTGTATTTTGTGTGACTATTGTCCATGCAATAGGCACTTTATTTTTATTTGTGTGTAGGTGATTGAACCATTTGGTCACACAGCGAGTGTCTTGTTGTGGGCTTTGGTCACATAAAATTACGCAAAATGTTGCCCTAGGTGTTAAAAAGTGTGACCATATGCACTTTTAAGTGAGGTAAACTTGTATTTTGGGTGACCATTGTCCATGCAATGGCCACTTTATTTTTATTTGTGTGTGTTGATTGCAATCATTTGGTCACTCAACAAGTGTTTTGTTGTGGGCTTTGGCCACATAAATTATGTCAAATGTGGCCGTAGGTGTAAAAAGTGTGACCATATGCTCTTTTAAGTGAGGTAAACTTGTATTTTGGGTGACCATTGTCCATGCAATGGCCACTTTATTTTTATTTGTGTGTGTTGATTGCAATCATTTGGTCACTCAACAAGTGTTTTGTTGTGGGCTTTGGCCACATAAATTATGTCAAATGTGGCCGTAGGTGTAAAAAGTGTGACCATATGCTCTTTTAAGTGAGGTAAACTTGTATTTTGTGTGACTATTGTACATGCATTGGCCACTTTATTTTTATGTGTGTGTGGTTGATTGCAACCATTTGGTCACACAACGAGTGTCTTGTTGTGGGCTTTGGTCACATAAAATTATGCAAAATGTTGCCGTAGGTGTTAAAAAGTGTGACCATATGCTCTTTTAAGTGAGGTAAACTTGTATTTTGTGTGACTATTGTCCATGCAATGGCCACTTTATTTTTATTTGTGTGTGGCTAATTGCAACCTTTTTGTCACAAACGAGTGTCTTGTTGTGTGCTTTGGTCACATAAAATCATGCCAAATGTGGCCGTAGGTGTTAAAAAGTGTGACCATAAGCTGTTTTAAGTGAGGTAAACTTGTATTTTGTGTGCCTATTGTCCATGCAATTGCCACTTTATTTTTATTTGTGTCTGGCTGATTGCAACCTTATGGTCACACAACGAGTGTCTTGTTGTGTGCTTTGGTCACATAAAATTAAGTCAAATGTGGCCGTAGGTGTTAAAAACTGTGACCATATGCTCTAATAAGTGAGTTAAATTTATATTTTGTGTGACTATTGTCCATGCAATAGGCACTTTATTATTATTTGTGTGTAGGTGATTGCAACCATTTGGACACACAACGAGTGTCCTGTTCTGGGCTTTGGTCACATAAAATTATGCAAAATGTTGCCGTAGGTATTAAAAAGTGTGACCACATGCTCTTTTAAGTGAGGTAAACTTGTATTTTGTGTGACTATTGTCCATGCAATGGCCACTTTATTTTTATTTGTGTGTAGGTGATTGCAACCATTTGGTCACACAACGAGTGTCTTGTTGTGGGCTTTGGTCACATAAAATTATG
>JAANYP010002551.1:0-47542 GCA_020465985.1 Centrapalus pauciflorus
TCCTATGTGGTACATCTTAATCAGCTCATCCCTGGTCAGCTTATGAACCATCTGCCAGAATGTATCAAACTCCTCTTCTGGTCCAGATTCTCTCCTTATCACAAACTTGACCCTTAAATTCCTTTCATCCAATGACTTAGCAAACCAGTAGTTGATTTCTGGCTTTGTGAAGTCATGTTGATCAAGCAACTTTTCTATCTCCATAGCCTTTTGCAAATGGTGCTGAAAGATCACCCTCTTAACAGATGATGGAACAGAAACAGTAGGTTGATCAGTAGGAGCAGGTGCACTGGCAGCTTCAGTTTGGACTGATTGGGACGGTTGAACTGTTGGTACTGGCTGAACTGCTGAAGAGACTCTTGTTTTCTTTCTTTTCTCCATTTCTTTGTCATGTATTTCTTGCAGCTTTTCAGTAGTCATAGACTGAGCAATCTTCTTTGGAATATCTGCTGCAACGGCAAAATTGATCAAGAATCTTCTATTCTCAGCCTTGGTATGCCCAGTTGGCATCCTCCTCTTCCTTTCACCTTGCTTTACCACAAACCCTCTTAGGTAATCTCCTAAGGTTTCATCATCTTGCATTGGGGCATGGGTTTGCTGGTCTAAGGCCTGATCTTGTTCTTCTGCTAATTTTCTGGCAATCTCAGCATCAAAGGCGATCTGGGCTTCTCTGGAAGAAAATTTGTGCTTTGGAGACTCAATGAGAATACCCTTGCCCTTATCTTTTGTAGCAGAAGATGTAGGTTGGACTGAACTGGATGGAGCTTGAATGCCTTCTCTTATAACAACTCCAGTTGCTCTTGTAGAAGCAGCTTGAGTTTCTAGGCTAACAGCTTGAGAAGGTGTTGGGACTGCTAGCCTAGAAGATGGAGCTGTTGATGCTGCTTGGACTGTTGGAGTTGGAGCTGCTTGGACTGGTTGAGGAACTTCCTGATTCTCCCCCTTTTTGGAAGCATTGGTTTGGTCAGAAGGACCTACAACCTTTGCCACATGGGTTTGAATCAACTGCTCTAGTTTGATGAGCTTATTTCCACAAAGAGTAAATCCTTTGTGTAGATTAGCTAGTTTCTGATTGTGAGCAGCTGCTGCCTGTTTAAGTGCATGAATTTGTGCCCCCTGTGCAGCAATGATGGACATTTGGTATTCCAACATTGTTACAACAGGTTTCAGCTTTGGATCCGTCAAGAGCATCAGTTGCAGACTAGTCTCAAGATCAGAAAACACCAGGGGTGTTTGTGGTCTATCACTGACATTAACACCAGAAGTAGAAACCTCTGGGCCCCTTTTTTCTTGGTACTGAGGACTTCCAGCTTGTGTTTGCACACTTGCTGTTGCCATGGGTGTGGTCTTAGAGATGTTGGCCCTGTCCTGTGCCTCTTGTGCAGAGACATCAGTAGTGCCAGCCACAAAACCCATATGAACAGTCTCAGAAGAGATGTTCACCTCCTGATTGAGGTTGGGAGTGTCCTCAATTGGTTCCCTTTGGATATTCTGTGCAGAAGTATCCTCCTGCACAGGGATATATGGATCTTGTCTAAGGGAGGAGGAGGAAGGAGCTGCTCGTCCCCTTTTCCTTTTATATAAGTATTTTAGTGGGCGTATGGGCTGTTCAAAAGGATCAGAGGTAATATCTGTATCATGAGGAGTGGGTTGGGGTCCTGGGGTTGAAGCAGTAATGTTGGGCTGTGTCTGCTCAGGCCCCTCTCCTCTGTTTCTTGTGATGATGTTCATCATTACAGAGGGCAATGGAGCATCAATACTAACAAAATTGGCACTTGGCTTTATCAGCCTTTTGATTGAAGATAGTGAGTGCCTATGGGAAACATATATCCTCTTATGTAAATTTGAAGAAGTGGTGCAGGTGTGTGCAATTATTTTTGCCAAAAATCGAGGATACATCAAAAATTTCCCATGCTTCAAGGACTGATGCCTTAACATTCCTTGAAAGATCATATTTGAAAAATTGAACTGTTGGCCAGTAGAAAAGCACACTAAGGCAGTGGCAATATTTGAAGAAAATTCGGACCAACTAGTTCTTTTGGGGCTTAAACATTGCTGAATAATATGCACAAGGTATTTCCATTTAGGAGAAAAGTGTGCTTTCAAGAAAGTAAAAGAATCAGCAGGGCCCCTATATCCGATATTTTGAAGACCAAAGTGTAAAGCAGTAAGAGATAGGTCTTTTATACCTGTGGCATCTTGAAGATGCAGATGATGTCTGATGGACTCCTCGGTGATATTGATGGTAGTACCATCGATTTTGGAAGTCAGGGTAGGCACTCCATTGATGGTTTGAACATAGGCATGATTCCAGAATTGCTCAATATGAGATATGTATATAGTGGGGTTGATATTGAGGGCATAGTGGATATGGGAGTGCCTGAGGAAGTCCATCATCTCATGGAACGGTTCAAGGTCAGTGTGTTTCAGGGTGTATGGGAGGCAGTTGTGTTCTTTTACGAACTCCATTGATCAAGAAACGACGGTTTAGGGTTTAGGGTTTGAAGAGAATGTGTGTATCGTTCAGAGAGAAAGCAGAAGGCCGTGGAAGAAGAATATGTAACTGGTAGTTACAACTGAACGAAACTGGGACCTTTAAAGGTTTCGAAAAGGTTAGGTCCCGCGCACACATTTGGAAAATTACCTAAATACCCTGCACACTTTGACAGATCAAGTGAAAATAACTAGCAGTTCGAGAAAATGAACTAGCAGCATGAGAAAAGACTCATGCTGTTAGTGTAAATTTGTGCAAATTTTCAATGGAACAGTGTCTCCCCCTTAAATTAGCATATTGAGTTGATAATAATAAAAATCAATTAATCCATGTTTACCATACCAATGTTTGATATTAGGAAAGTGAACCTTCCTACATCAAAAGGTTTTGTAAATAGATCAGCTAGCTGATCATCAGTATGTATTTTGGTAACTTGGATTAACTTCTTTTCATTACAGTCTCTGATGAAGTGAAATCTGATTTCTATATGCTTGGTTTTTGGGAATTTCACTGGGTTTTGCACAATGCTAATGGCACTTGAATTGTCAATATAAATAGGAGTGGATAAGAAATTCATACCATAGTCTCTTAGCTGATTTTGAATCCACATTACCTGGGAGCAGCAGCTTGCAGCTGCTACGTATTCTGCTTCAGTGGATGATGTGGAGACAGTTGTTTGTTTCTTGCATTGCCAAGAGACCAGTCTTGCTCCTAAGTATTGACATCCACCAGTTGTGGATTTTCTGTCAATGTTGCAACCACCATAGTCACTGTCAGAATATGCAGTTAGTTCAAAAGGAGAGTCTTTGGGATACCAGAGGCCTAAATGTGGTTGGCCTTTAAGGTATCTGAAAATTCTCTTAACAGCAACCAAGTGAGAATCCTTTGGTGAACATTGAAACCTGGCACACACACAAACAGCAAACATTATATCAGGTCTAGAAGATGTTAGATACATGAGAGATCCTATAAGGGATCTGTATAGATGAATGTCCACATCTATGCCATCTTTGTCTGTATGAAGCTGTTTATGAGGATCCATTGGAGTGCTTGCAACCTTTGTGTCTTGATAGCCAAACTTTTCCAGTATGTCTTTGACATACTTTGATTGACTTATGAATAGACCAGTAGGCTTCTGTTTGACATGCAGCCCTAGAAAGAATGTGAGTTCCCCCATTGAACTCATTTGAAACTTTTTGTGCATTAGGGCCTCAAAATCTTTGCACAACTTATCATTAGTTGAGCCAAAAATGATGTCATCAACATAGATCTGGACAAGAAGAATCTCAGTTTTGATGGATTTAGTGAAAAGTGTCTTGTCCAGAGTGCCTCTCTTGAAGTCATTCTGTAGAAGATATGAGGACAGTGTGTCATACCATGCTCTGGGGGCTTGTTGAAGACCATAGAGAGCTTTGTCTAGCTTGTACACCTTGTCTGGATACTTGTAGTCTTCAAAACCAGGAGGTTGACACACATACACTTCCTCTTCAATTGTCCCATACAAGAAAGCAGACTTAACATCCATTTGATACACTTTAAAGCCTTTGAAACTTGCATATGCTAGAAATAGTCTGATGGCTTCAATTCTTGCTACTGGAGCAAAGACATCATCATAATCTATTCCTTCTTCTTGAGTGTACCCTTGTGCTACTAGTCTTGCTTTGTTCTTGATGACTATCCCTCTCTCATCCTTCTTGTTTCTGAACACCCACCTTGTACCTATTGCTCTCTTACCTTTAGGAAGATCCACCAGAGTCCATACATTCTGAATTTTGAACTGTAAAAGCTCTTCTTGCATAGCTTCAATCCAGGATGAATCTTTTAGAGCTTCTGATGCCTTTTTAGGTTCTAGTTGAGACATGAAGCAGGCATGTTCAAAAGCAGCTAGGCTGAATTCTGGAACTGCTTGCTCAGCAGCAGCAGTCTCATTGTGGACCATCTTCCTTGTTTGAACAGGAGTACTTGGATCACCCAGTATTTGATTGAGAGGGTGATACTTATGAACTCTTAGTGTGGGCTCTCTCTCTGTTTGGAAGGACGTTCCAAGGTTTGTGTCATCTCCATCAGAACCAGTGAATGGTTCATTTTCTGGAACAGCATGAGTTTCTAGGCTAACAGCTTGAGAAGCTGTTGGGACTGCTAGCCTAGAAACTGGAGCTGTTTCCTTTTGTGTTTGAGCTGTGCTGTCAGGACTTGGGAATGGCACTTCAGTGTCTGGATTTGCATCATGTTGAGTGCTCAGGACCCCTGGAGGATCACATGACAGAAGTGGTAGAGTGGTAAAGTCATCCCAACTTGTTGAATCTGCAGCAGTCTGAAACTTTGTGCCAACAGCATGAGAAATTGTATTGGCAGCATGAGAATTTGTGTTAGCAGCTTCAACCCTGTATGCATCAGCTTCTGTAGTAAACTCAGCAAAGCTCAGAGAATTTGTTAGTGAATCTAAATCAAATAACCAATCAGGACCAGTGCCTTTGATGTTAGTAGTATTTTCATTAAATTCAACATTGGCACTTTCTTCAATTGATTTAGACACTCTGTTGTATACTCTATAGGCTTTGCTTTGATTGAGTATCCTACAAAAAATCCTTCTTCAGCCTTACTCTCAAACTTCCCTAAGTGAGTCTTAGTGTGAAGAATAGTACATGGGCATCCAAAAGGCTTGAAGAAAGCTATTAGGGGACTTCTGTTGTGGAATAGCTCATAGGGAGTTTTCCCTTGTGATTGAACTACTTGAACCCTATTTAGAACATAACAGGCTGTATTAACAGCTTCTGCCCAGAAAGTCATAGGCAGATTGGAATCAGCTAACATTGTTCTAGCAGCCTCAATTAATGTTCTATTCTTTCTTTCAGCTACACCATTTTGCTGTGGTGTTCTTGGTGCACTATATTGTCTAGCAATACCTTTGGACTCACAGAAACTGTTTAGAATTTGATTTTTAAATTCAGTTCCATTGTCTGATCTTATCACCTTAACTTTGGAATTGGATTGGTTTTCTATCTTAAGGATAAAAGACTTAGCAAGCTCAGCAGTTTCATCTTTGGACCTAAGAAAGTAAACCCAAGTAAATCTGGTGAAATCATCAACAATGACTAAACAGTATGCCCTTTTATTCAAACTCAAAACAGATGTTGGACCAAATAGATCCATATGTATCAGCTGAAGAACAGATGAGATTGAATTTACTTCTTTGGCCTTATGAGAAGATTTGTGTTGCTTACCTTTAAGACAAGCTACACAATGATCATCACAGATGAACTCCTTTTGTGGTAATCCTCTTACCAGATTCTTTTTAACTAAATCATTCATGGACTTGAAGTTCATGTGACACATCCTTCTATGCCAAAGAGCAGACTCATTTGATGATGCTTTGGATATTAAACAGCTTAAAGTATTTGATTTAGTCAAAAGAGCTGTGTCTAGGCAGTAAACATTGTCCTTTCTTGGTGTTGTAAGTAAAACAAGATTTTCAGGAATTTTGAAATCCTTTGAAAGAACAATGCACTCAGAATCTGTGAACAGAACAATGTTTTGTTTGTCACAGATTTGAGAGACACTCAATAAATTGTACTTAAGCTGTTCAACATACAAAACATCATGGAATGTCATGTTGCCTGCATTTACAGTACCTTTACCTGTAACCTTACCTCCTTTTGAGTTGCCTCCAAATGCAACAAAACCTCCATCAAATCCTTTGAAATTTGACAAGCATTCAGAATTGCCTGTCATGTGCCTAGAGCATCCACTGTCCAGATGCCATCTTGTCCTATGAGGAGACCTGTGGTTGCCCTGCACAAATAACAGCTTAGTTAGTAGTGGAGTAAACCCAAACCAAATTGGTTTTGGGTTGGCCTTGTACATTGACATAACTAAAAACTGTTTTTGACTTCTTGTATTTTGTGAGATCAACTGATGGAGTCTTTGGAGAGTATTTAGTGATAATATGAGGTATCCAACTGTTTTGATCATCTTTTCTTCTAACAGTCTCAGATGATTCACTAGCAGCTCCAGTTTGATGCCCAGCAGCTTGAGCTGTGTTTGTAGTGCTAACAGTTTCACTTTTTGCACTACCAGCATCAGATTTTGACTTAGCAGTCTGATCTTTTGCATTAGCAGTTTGAGCAACAGATTTGTCCTTGACACACCATATTTGTTTAAAACTTGATTTAGGCTTTGCCAAAACTTGTTTCTGATGTGTGGACTGTTTTTTATTAACTTTTGAGAATCTGTGATCAACTGTTTTCTTTGGAGCTGCTGTGGAAGGTTTCACTTTTGAGTGCTTTGCCTGTTTAGGATTTGATTTTGTGTGATGCACAGTCTGTTTTGCAACAGCTGGTTTGTAAAAACAATCCTTCGCTAAGTGATTCTTCCTTCCACAGTGAAAGCATCTTTTGACAGTTTGAATTGGAACACCAGACTTTTCTGTCAATTTCTGGTTCTTGTTTCTCTGGTTTCCTCTTACCTGCTGTTGTTTAGGAAACTTTTGAACACCATGCTTTTGGCATGTGCAGATAGAAACAGTTTTACCTCTTTTAGGTCCTTTTGATGAAGATGCAGTGTTACAGTTATAATGTACAGAAACTTGTGGAGTAGCATTGCATACACTCATCTTCTCTTTTCCTTTCTTACTGGGAACTTGGACTTCTATGGGTGCACTCTTTGTGTCACAGTCTCTATTTTGACTGTTATCTTCCTTTGGTTCAGGACTGCTATCAAGGATAGGATCTACAATAGTCATAGACTCATCTAATGGTTCATTGACAAGTCTATCAGCAACTTCACTCATTGGATGAATGTACTTGTTATTATATGGAGGTGAGTAGCTCTGTATCCTATTCCTTCTTTGGGATTGACCTGAGATTTGACTCTATCTTCGAATTGAACTTCCATTAGGTGTTCTAGCTTTTGATTTGCTAACTTGAAGTTACCTAAATCTATGTTAACAGATTCCAGTTTCTCATTAGCCTCTAACACCTTCTGTTCAGATTCTTCTACCTTTTTATTCAAAGATTCTATTTTCTTATTGAGTTCCTTTTTCTCCCATTCATGATAGTTTCTATCATACCCCATTTGAAGCTCATTATCCTTATAGTCATTGATCTGTTTTTCCAGATCTTCTATGGCTTGCATATATTCATATCTCCTTTCTTCCATCTTAGCTAGAGTTTTGCACATGCTCTCATTATGATCTCTGTATTTTTTAACCATATTTTTGCATGATTGAGAGCAGAGTTTAGAGTTTACCTCAGATGGTAGTTCAGTGGAGGAGACATTTGATGTTTCTGCCATAAGAGCTTGATTTTGGAATTCTTCCTCTGTCTGATCACTCCAGTCAAACACATTGTCTTCTTGAGAGACAAGGGCTGTTGATGAGGAAGCTTGGATGGGCTGTGAAGTTCTTGATGGCTGTTGACCTTGAGATCTACATTCTCTGGCAAAGTGACCAAGCTTATGGCATTTATAGCATTCCACTTTTGATTTATCAAAAGATGGTTTGCCTTCTGTTTTGGCTTGAAAGTTGGTCCTTCCAGTTCTTTTCAAGAATCTTTTGGCTCTCATGGTCAGCATTGCATGTTGCCACTTTAAATCCATCTCTTCAAGATCATCAGGATGGATTTGTTCCAAGTCTTCAACATTTAGAGCAAATAATCCATCATTGGCAACAAAAGCTTCATAATGAGTTTCAGCAGAATTGCCATCACCACCTGAAAAAGAATCACAGTTATTAGATTTTTCAGAGGACAGAAGAGCAGTGTTGTGATTATAAGAAAAGGATTTCTTTTTAACATCAATTTCAGTCTCAAACACTCTTAGACTATTGTATAGATCATCCAATTCTATCTCATCAAGTGTGTCTTTTGTTCTCCACTGTGCAGCATAGACTGTCCATTCTTCTCCAAGAGATCTGAGAAACTTTCTGTTGACTTCATCTTGATCCAGATTGACCTTTGCACTTTCCAGTTCACTTATCAGTTTGTTGAACCTGTCAAAGATTTGAGTGAGGTTTTCATTCTTGCCACCAGAAAAGTTTTCATACTGCTGTTTCAAGAGGTCCTTTTGATTTCTCTTGGTACTTGCATTACCAGCAAACCTCTTCTCTAAGGCATTCCAAAGAGAGTGAGCAGTATAAAATTTTTTAAACTGATGTTGATAAGCATTAGGAATGCCTATTTGTAATAATGTGAGTGCTTTCACTTCATTCATTCTAGCCTTCCTTTCAAGTTCAGTTTTTGGAGGAGTTTTGACTGGTTTTCCCTCAGCATCAAGGTCTGGATCAACTGCAGGAGGGAATTCAATAGCTTCCCATATAGCATAATCAATGAATTGAATATGCTGTTGAATCCTGAGTTTCCACATCTCAAACTCAGTGGGCTTGAGCATAGGCACTTTGAGTCCTTGCCCAGATCCACTGCTGCTATTTTCAAATTCCATTGAAAAAGATTAATAATTTGAAAGAAAGTTTTCGACTTTGAAAAACAAAGAACGACCTGTGGCTCTGATACCACTTGTCAGGATCTGAAACTTATGAAAATTATGAATAACCAAGATTAACTGATTTGAATTTATCAGAGTATAAATCAATAATCTTGCTTTGAATCAAAGTTTAATTAAGAAGTTTGCGGAATAACACTTAATTATTTTGACAAAAACTTTCAGAATCAATAATAGCATAAAACATAAGAAGTAATCAAGACTGTTTGTATTGCTGAATTCACTGATTACAATCACCTCTAATCTGTTTTGATTAGACGAAGAACACAAACTGTTCTTAGGGTTTTACAACCTTAGAGGCTTAAGAAAACTTGAACAATAAAGCAATTACAGACTCAAAATATGCAGAAAACTCTTATACAATAGAAAGACCTATTCTATGTATTTATATTGCTTTATGGACGTGTTTCCTTGAAGGACTATGACTTCTCTGATAGTAGATATGCTGGAATCTTCTTGTAGATATCTTCCCTGAAAATCAGCACATTCTGTTTATGAAACTGTTGAGCAGCTTGAATGACTTGGCAGCATGAACTGAGCAGCTTGAGTTGTTTTGCTCTGGCAGCTTGAACTTTTACATTGGCAGCTCGAGTTTCTTCAACTAGCAGCATGAACTTTGTATTTACACAGAAAATCTACTAACAGTCTGAGAAGTCTAAACTAACAGCTTGAGTATACTTAAACTATTTCCCAACAATAGTCATCATACACTTACAATAATGTAGTGCCCCAAAACAACTAAGATAGTATATATAAGATGACCCATTCTATACTACAATTAGTTGTTGACTCATATTGTTTCCCTTTCAAAATCCATATAATACATTGATTGGTTATTTGGTATTTGTTATCTTTTTATAGTTATAAATTTAATTTACTTTCAGACCACCACAGAGGTCAAGGAAAATGCTACAGAGGTGGTCGTTGATGATGATCGTCACAAGTATTATTATTTACAATTAAAGTTAGCACCACTTATTTATAATTAATACTAATTACATTGTTGCACTCAAATTATTGCAAAATATAACAAACCAATAAGATGACAATGTCATCATAATTTCCTCAGATAGTGAAGTAAAAGTCATGTTATTTAGATTTACAATTATTATTAGGTTATTCACAATTACTGCAATTTAAACATTTGATTTTTTCTTTATTACAAATTTTGGAGGATTGGGTTGAAGATATTGTATACATGTTGGCTAAAGGCAACAGTTGAATCTGAGGACTCGTGGCCAAATGTAGAGGTTGATGCTGAGGTGAATTATATTGTATTCTTTTCCTTATTTATATATAAATCTTATTCATTTGAATATTGTTATACAATATGATAGAGTTGGAAGAATTGATATCCATAAATCTGGTGGATTGGGAAGGAAACCCCATATCACCGAAAACATGGGTGAGACATGAAGCTTTAGTGGACTTAGAAGTCGAGGTAACTATATGTTTTATCGCTAGGAGTTTAACGCATTTGTATTCAACATAAAGGGGATAATTATAAAAATATCATTTTGCTGTTTAGTTTAATTTCATTTAATCCAATAGGTTATCAATGAGAATGATGAGGAGGTATTGTCTATGACAAGAATCAAGCGGAACGACCAAACCACGTTTCGATCCTTCTCGAATTAGGATGTGTAGGCTATCAGATGAAGATGACGATGAAGGGGAGACTGATGATGAAGAGGAGACTAAAGAAAAGGAGGCTGATGATGAAAACGGGACTGAAGAAGAGGAGGTTGACGAAGAGGAGACTAACGAAGATGATCCTAATGGAGAGGATGCTAATAATGAAGAGGAGGCTAACCAAGAGGATTAGAATGGCTATTTATATAATTTCATGTTATTTTGTGTTCTCAATTATTTAGAGACTTTTTATTGGCATTTTAATCTTCATTTCATGTTATTCCCTACTTTGAATTGTTTACAAACTTTTTATATTATCTATATGAAAAGTAAAATTAAACGATTATTATATTATGTTTTGATGTATTTAATGACCAACACATACATTTATCATTAAAAAAAGGAACTATGTCTTAATGGGAATATAACATAAGTATGTGTAACAAGTATAACTTAAGGTACTACACAATAGAAATTTCTTACAAATAAATCAGATTGCACCATTTAATGATTTGTTTGTTGCTTGTCGATTATAATGGTTTGAATATAATAAAGTTTTAATATTACATTTCATACAGATAATATAAAAAGTTTATAAACAATTCAATATTTATTATTAAAAGTAACTAAATCTTAATTGGAAAATAATAAAATCAATATCATTGATTCTCCTAACTTCACATCAAGTAAATCCTTAAAACATGGCTCAAAGGTCAAGTCACAAAAATCATGTTGATAGGTATATGTTGCGTTTATAAGCTATTAAGATACATATATATTGTATTCAAATTGCATGATCTTAAATTCAAATAAAATAGATTTAAAAATTTCTGTATAAAACAAAAAAGCTGATATAATGAAATTAAGAAAACTAACAGCATAATTAATAATAAAACTATGCAACAGCTAACACATAAAATTACATATGTCTTATGATTGCCTGTCTACATATGCATCTATTTAAGTATGTATCCATTTTAACCTTAAAGTCTAAAGAATATGAGGCACAAAACTCAAAATCTAGCATTACATTTGAAGTTCCCTTTACAAATAGGCTAAACACTCACACTTGAAAATAAAACAATTATAAGTTAGTATAAATACTAAGGAGCACCAACAATCTAATGTTACAAATATTGATGCTGAACCAATCTTTCTTGAAACTACCTATCTTAGGACACAATGTGGCTGCGAACATTAAAACGCACAACCACATAAGAAATTAGAATTCAATTTCCGAATTAGTTCTATTTCATAACCATCCAATACACAAAGAGAAATCACAATCCATGACACCAAATCAGAAGCACGAAGAGATTATTAAATGGCATTACCCATTATAGAGTCTCGTCTATTGAATCAAACGATGATTGACGAATATGTCATTGATTTTTCTGAAACAGAGATTCAATAATACGACAATTGAACCACTATTGTTATTCTTATTGTATTGTTAATGATGGAAAGGGTCATGACTGTTTATCATCCAGTTGCATGTTTAGAAATTGAAGGGGAAATTTTGTAATATTGGAGGTTGGTAGATTAAAAGTATACAAAAAGGAAATGCTCATATGGTCTACCTTATATTTTCTCAGAAGAAAAACAAGTTATTAAATACTTATACTAGTCTGCACATTATGTGTGAAGACCTCCCCTTACGGGGCAGTCCTCATTGTCTAGGTCCCACAAATTGCAATACGATATCAATCATAACTAAGATAGAGTAATTTAGTTGCAGAATTTCAAATTACAGTACAAACATTTAGGATAAGTTTAATACAATTCTAGTATAGTTACGGTTTTCAATTAAACTTATAAAGGGTACAAACTATTCTAATCTATATCATCATATGATCAAATCAAATCTACCCAGACCACCACAAGTATCATCTGCCAATCTGTACCAAAAGGGGTCGTTTGAGTAGTGGTCTATGAAAAACTTTATTGGGAGACCTAAGAACTAGGTCCGGCAGGTGCTTTTCTCTTATCTTTTCCTGTAAGCAACGCCTAGTGTAAATATAGATTATCAGATTACATGCATATCAACAAGCGGATCGTGGTATCTAGCGTGATATATCTTAACTGCCGCTACAGCCACTCATGATTGAGACATAGTAAATTAGAATTGGATGATGTCCAGGCCACGCTCACGCTTTTAGTGGAAGCTATCCACTTATACTGGGCTAGCTACCAGCAATCATCGTGGGGGAGCATCGGAATAATCAATACCAAGTTCAATAGAACTGGTGACATAGCAAGGTCTAGAATAATAGACCGACAAGGCTAATCATGCTAAGATGAATCAATACATTATTGATGCGAGCAATGATGGAAGCATAAACAATCAAGGTTATGATAGAAATGTCGACTTATAACAATATCTGAATTGAACTGTAAGTACAATGTATACAAAATGATAAGTCAAATAGCCATCATGATCCACAGGTCATCACCGAACCATGGTGAGCACAGGTCACAATCCAACTGAGCATAAATGAATGCCAAGATAAACTATCATCAACAATATGTCTCAACTGGAATCTAGCATGTAAAACTGAATATCTATAACTGTCACACCCCGTTACCCCGGTTGGCAACGAAGCGTGACGTCGCGGAAGCATAACCATAATCATAATGAACGACCACTATATGGACGTTTTCAAAAATACATCGATATAACTTTAAAATATAGAAATCTTTTACATAGCCTGAAATGATAAAGAGTAGTTCGCACGGTACAGAGATTTAAATACATAATTAAATTAATTAAAATAATGCAAATAAATCACCGATGGTATGAAAATGCATGCGACTCCAAAAGTACGGAAGCTTGAAAATACTTCCGATGCGGCGCACTTGCCTTAATTTCCTGAAAATACACGCTAAAATACGTCAACAAAATTGTTGGTGAGCTCATAGGTTTACACGTAAATCTGACTTGTATGGACAACAACAGTTGGGTTTGAATTTATAAAATCATAAATTCCATGTTATGTATTACATATAAACCATCATGCAAGGCGAAGCTTAATTAAATGAGTTTTCCCTGTGCAGTATTCCCTTACGTAATACCGTGTGTTGAATATATATGCATCCCGCCGTTAGCCGATTAAGAGTAACCCGAATGGGGGACATGACTCCCAATAGATTTATCCATAATATATTCGCGCTTACAAATAAATGCAATTAACGGTTCATGATTTGAGGGCTCTTGGAACCACATGTGTAAGACATAATAGAAATGAAGTTGTTTCCGTGTCCATATGAAAATGTAGCATGTATTTCAACCCCAAAACATAACAGTGTGAAAATAGGGGCTATGAGGACTCACCGAGCTTGTGATGACAAAATATTTGCGTAAAATGCAAGTTAGCGTAGATTGATGGGTGATGCATCGGATGTGTTTAATCGAGTTCTAAATGATAATAGGGACTTAATAACTCTCATATATGATAATATGTATATATATATATATATATATATATATATATATATATATATATATATATATATATATATATATATATATATATATATATATATATATAGGTTTTTATGTCTTAAATCACCTAACATTACAAGTTTATAAGTAAAACTCACTTAAAACGTCAAGTTTAGGCTGTGTTTGACCAAGCTCCAAAACGATTTAGGCTTTGGTTTTCTTGGACATTAAACTACTATATACAAAGAACTTTTAAAGTCAAGAACGGCCATTTTTCGAGATGTTTAGGTTAGGGAAAAAGCTTGTTGAAAACTCTATGTTGGCCATTTTTGAGCTGTCAAACTTTTGGGTTCCCAAATAATATCTGGGGGTTCTAAACCCCATAATAAATTATAAAAACTTCCAGATTTTTAGTTAAGACATAGATATAACTTTTGAGACAAGAATAAACTCATTTAGTTAAGTTATGAATTAGTTATGATTTTTCAAAGTCGATGCAACTTTTCTGCCGAAATTCCGTAGTTCATAAACTTGAAATAACTAGTGATTCTTGTTGTTTATTCAAAGACTACTTGTATAAAAGTTATAAAACACATATATATCACTTGTTTTTCATAATATTTACACTTTCATAATGTGTTTATATATTTATATAAACACATTTGAGGAAAAAAACTTAAAAACAAAAACTAATGACTTATAAACTTGAGTTTTTATGAAACTTGTTGTTGGTGATTATATATATTATGCAAGACTTATACAAACATAAATATAAGATGTTATGAGTTAGTATTTACTTACTTTGAGGTATTAGAAGTATGAAAACAAGTAGAAGTTGAAATCTTGAACTTTGTTGCACCAAATTGCTTGAAATATTGCAAGAACACAAAGTTGCAAACTTTGGTGTTCTTGCACCTTTGTGGCCGATTTTTGGGAGGAAGAAAGGAAGAGATTTTTGGCTTTTGAAGTGTGTGGAAATGAATGGAATTGAGGTCTTATATAAAGAAGAAAATTGGTCATCTAATGGAGGTGGAGTGAAAATCTAACCAAAGATGGTGATGGAGAAAGGAAATGGTGAAAGGGACTTGATTGAGATAGTGAATGGGATTCTTAATAAAAAATTGAAGTCAAAGGCTATGGTGTACTACACCTATGGCCGGCCCCTTAAGGGGTGTTTACAATGTATTTTTCATTTTTTTTTGTATAAATGTATTTAGAATGTATTGTTGTATTTCCCTTTTCTTGTAAATTCATAAATACTTTTGGATGCATTAGTTTAATGAATTGTTTTAGTCTTGCATAATTAATGTTAAGCAAGTGTATTAGTGTATGATTAGTGTCACTAATCATAATTTAGTTATGTACTTAGTTGAATTAATCCTTCATATCGTAAATCGATTGGATTAATTGATTTCCCGATTCATCGCACCGATGAATTTGATTATAATTGAGTTGAATTTCCTTATGAACATTGTTAATCACTTTGATTAATTGCTAATGACCATTGATTAGGTTATAATTGGCTATTAAATACTGATTAGGTCATAGTTGCTAACCTGGTTTAATGCCGGATGTTACAGTCTCCCCCTGTTAAGGGAATTTCATCCCGAAATTAGCTCGTGTTCTCCATTGCTTGAGTATTTGAGAACAGATGAGGGTATTTTTCCCGAAACTGATCTTCGCGTTCCCATGTAAACTCAGGACCTCGCTTAGAGTTCTATCTGACTTTTATTATCGGGATCCGGCTGTGCTTTAGTTTCTTGACTTCTCGGTCCATTATTTCCACGGGTTGTTCAATGAAGTTCAACTTTCCAAATCCTTCCGTCGAACATCTGCATAGCTTTTCTGTCGATCCCGTGCGATCTTTAATCGATTCCGAATCTGGACTATCTTTTCTGTAGTCTCCTGGATGATCTCGGGTCCAGTGATCCGGCTATCTCCTACCTCAGCCCAACAAAGTGGTGACCGACACTTTCGCCCATAAAGTGCCTCGAATGGAGTAGTCTTAATACTCTAGTGATAACTGTTGTTATAGGAAAACTCAACTAATGGCAGGTGCCTGTCCCAACTTTTTCCAAAGTCGATATCACATGCCCTTAGCATGTATTCCAAGGTCTGAATCGTCCTTTCACTCTGCTCGACCGTCTGCGGGTGATAGGTTGTGCTCATGTTTAGGCGTGTACCCAACGCCTCTTGCAATGATTGCCAAAATCTTGATGTGAACCGGTTGTCCCTATCTGATATAATTGATAAAGGTACTCCATGCCTTGAGACAACTTCCTTAAGATAGGTTCGTGTTAACTTATCCATCTTATCAGTCTCCTTGATTGGCAAGAAGTGTGCAGCCTTTGTAAGTCGATCCACAATCACCCAAATGGTGTCATAACCTCCAGAAGTCTTTGGAAACTTGGTGATGAAGTCCATGGTGATATTCTCCCACTTCCACTGGGGTATTTCTGGTTGAACCAACAATCCTGATGGTTTCTTGTGCTCAGCCTTAACTTTCAAACACGTTAAGCACTTGCTGACATATGTAGCAACGTCAGCCTTCATGTTTGGCCACCAGTACATTCCCTTCAAGTCGTGATACATCTTATCTGACCCTGGGTGAATAGCATATCTTGTTTTATTCCCTTCATCCATGACCAGCTTCCTTAACCCTCCGAATTTTGGTAGCCAAATTCGGCTCATGAAGTACCGACATCCATCGGTCTTGATTTCAAACTGTATATCCATTCCTCGCAAGGCCTCTTCTAGCAGATTACCCTCCTTGACTGCTTCCTCTTGTGCCTCGCGGATTTGAGAGTTCAAGTTTGACTGTATGGTTATGACCAAAGCTCGGACTCTCAAAGGTTTAACTCGTTCCTTCCGGCTTAAGGCATCAGCTACAACATTTGCCTTACCTGGATGATATCGGATCTCGCAGTCGTAATCGCTATGCAGCTCAACCCAGCGACGTTGCCTCATGTTTAACTCTTTCTGGTTCAGAATATGCTGAAGGCTCTTGTGATCTATAAATACCGTGCACTTTGTACCGTAAAGGTAGTGCCTCCATATCTTGAGAGCAAACACCACAGCTCCAAGCTCTAAATCGTGAGTCGTGTAGTTCACCTCATGAACCTTAAGTTGTCGCGATGCATAAGCTATAACCTTGTCTCTTTGCATTAACACACAACCCAATCCATTGTGTGAGGCATTGCAGTAAACAACAAAATCTTCTGTTCCTTCCGGCAGGGACAAAATAGGTGCACTACACAATCTTTGCTTCAACGGTCGGAATGTCGTTTCCTGATCTTCACTCCAGTTGTCCTTTACGTCCTTTCGAGTCAATTCCGTTAAAGAACCAGCTATCTTCAAGAAGTTATCTATGAATCGCCTATAATAACCGGCCAGACCTAAGAACTGACCGATTTCAGTGGGGGCCTAGGAGTTGCCCAGTTCTTAATGGCCTCGATTTTTTATGGGTCTACTTGAATCCCTTGGTTATTGATCACATGTCCTAGGAATTTGACTTCTCGTAGCCAAAATTCACAATTAGAGAATTTGGCGTACAACTGTTCTTTCTCTAGCAGCTCCAAAATCAACTTTAAATGCTGCTCATGCTCCTCCTTATTTCTGGAATAGATAAGGATATCGTCTAAGAACACTATTACGAATTTGTCGAAATACGGTTTACACACTCGATTCATAAGATCCATGAATACAGCTGGTGCGTTGGTCAAACCGAATGGCATCACTAGAAATTCGTAATGTCCATAACGAGTTTTGAACGCTGTCTTGGGTATATCTTCTTCCCGAACCTTCACTTGGTGATACCCGGATCGTAGATCAGTCTTAGAGTAAAAACTAGATCCTTGGAGTTGATCGAATAAGTCGTTGATTCTGGGAAGAGGGTACCGGTTTTTGATCGTTAACTTGTTCAGCTCTCGATAATCGATGCACATCCTAAAGGATCCGTCCTTTTTCTTGACAAACAAGACCGGAGTTCCCCAAGGTGAGGAACTTGGTCGGATGAATCCTTTCTCCTATAGTTGTTGCAACTGATTGGATAATTCTTGCATCTCTGACGGTGCCAATCGGTAGGGTGCTCGTGCGACAGGTGCAGCTCCAGGCACCAAGTCAATCTGAAATTCTACTTGCCTAGTTGGTGGAAGTCCAGGCAAGTCTTCAGGAAAGACTTTTGGGTAATCCCGCACTACTGGGATTTCTTCGAGTTGCTTCTCCTTCGATTCCTTTTCCACTAGCTGAACTAACACTGCTTGACAGCCTCTTCAAAGGCATTTCAGTGTTCTTAGACCCGAGATGACGTTCAACTGGCGATTCTTTCTTTCTCCTTGGACTGTGAGGACTTTCTTTTTCTTAAGTGGTATTCTTACAACTTTCTTACCGCATAAGATTTCGGCATGGTTGTCTGACAACCAATCAATACCGATAACTACATCGAAACTTCCGAGTTCAATAGGCATCAAGTTTATCTTAAGGGGATGATCTGCCAATTTTAGTGTGCACCCTTAATTATACTATTCGCTTCAATCAACTTTCCGTCCTCTAATTCTACAGCATAAGAATTTTCTAATGGGGAAAGAGTGGCATTCAGTTGTTCACTAAACTTAGCAGATATAAAACTTCTATCAGCCCTAGTATCAAATAGCACATAAGCATACATATCATTAAGAAGAAATGTACCCGTCACTACATTGGGATCCTAACGAGCGTCGCCTGCTTCCAATACAAAGGCTCTTCCTTGAGATCCACTATTGTTTCTTTTCTTGGGGCAATCCTTCTTGAAATGCCCAGTGTTCCCACATTCGAAGCAGCTCCTTTGCGTGCCGCTGCTGCCTCCGTTGGCGTTGAACCTACAGTCTTGGGTCAGGTGACCAAGCTTCTTACACTTCCCGCAAGGGGTTGGGCAGGGACCTACATGATGGTAGGTGCATTGGTTACACTAGGGTTTAGTGCCGGTATAGCCCTTCCTAGACTCAGTTCCGGTGACAAAAGCTTTGATTGTTTCTGGCTTTTTGGTCTGTGAACTCGAACCTTTCCCTGATCTATCTTCCCACTTCCTCTTATTCTCCCTAGCTTTGGCCTCGTTCCTTCGGGCTACTTGGTCCATCAAATTATTCGCCATTCGAATGGCACTCTGGATAGTAGTTGGGTTGGATGCGGTACCATTTACTTGGATTTGGGGGGCGAGTCCCCAAATGTAGCGCTCAATTATATTGTATTCCGGAGTGACCATCTGGGGGCATAGCAGACTCAGTTCATGGAAACGATTGGTGTACCCTGCTACACCCGTTCCTTTCATAGCCAGATTCCAGAACTCTGACTCCATCTTTTGTAGCTCATTTCTCCGGCAATACTCGTTGGTCATCATTTGCTTTAACTCGGTCCAAGGGAGTTGGTAAGCTGTATCAATTCCCACAGACTGGGCATAGGAATTCCACCATGTCAAGGCGCCATCTTGAAGAGTGTGGGTGGCGAACTTGACCTTCTCATCCTCGATGCAACCACTGACGCGAAACACAGACTCCAGTTTCTCGAACCAATGAACTAGCCCGATAGCACCTTCTGTTCCGTTGAAGTATCGAGGCTTACAGCTTAAAATTCCTTTGATTCCACACCCCTTATGGGTTGAATCAGATCCTCCCGTGGTGCGACTAGCACCTCCGTCGCCGTTTGCGGTGCTGTTTCTGTTGGTTTCATAGGTGGCTATAGCTGCTGCCACTCGTTGTGCGACCAGTTGCTCGATATCAGCGGTGTTCATAGCTCTCTTTGGCGGCATTATCATAAATTTTAAAGAAAAGAGCATAGTGTAAGAAGTTGAGTCTTAAAGATTTAAATTTTTCTTAAGGCACAGTTCTATAATCATCAAACACAGATTCATAAATAACTTAAAATTTTCATTAATCATTCATAATTTTCTTACATTGGGGCGGGTTATTACCCGAAAATTTTTAGTCCTACACTATTACATAATAATTTCCTAACATTACAAAGATAGAGGGGGTACTAGGTGTGGGAGTGATCGGGGGTCTCTCCCTTTTCCAATGCATTGAGGCGCTGAGTCAGCTCCTTATTACGGGCCTCGCTCTCGGCTATTCGTTGTCGAAGCTCATCTAGTCCGGCCTGTTGGATGGCGAGGGCGTGCTGGTTAGCCCAATATAGGTTGGAGTTTTGTAACTCCTCCCGCTCTAAGCGAGTGGTCATCTCTCCAATGTCTTGGTTAAGCAACCGCACTTGGAGGTCGTGCCTTGAAGACCGTGCTACCAAGAGTGGTATGGTCTGTTCGGCGGGTTCTTGGGTGAGTGGTGGGGTAGGTGCGGAGGATGGTCCTCCGATCTCAAAGTGGCAGGGGATTCCCTCCTCTCGCCTCCATTCTTGGAGGGTCTCGGGCATCCAGCCCCATCTTCGGGCGTTTGCCCGTCATTTTGGTGGTGAACTTGGTTGTGGTGCCGGTACGGGGATTGACTCCCGTCTTGGCATGAAAACTCTTTTGCGGCCCGTGAACTTCATCCGACGTCCAGTGTGGTGAGATGGTACAGGTGGGGGATATGGGATGTAAGAGGGGGCCACTGGGGATGGTGGGTCCTCTCTAGATGATTCTCCCCATCCGCTGGAGGATTTGTCTTCCTCCATGGGTTCCTCCTCGTCTGACTCTTCCATGGGTTCCTCGTCTTCCGAGGAGTCTTCCCCTCAGTTGGGTCCTCCTCGGTGAACACCACCGGGTTGTATCGGCTGGTGGGGGTATGCTCCTCTTTCGAGTCGGACAAAATGATTACAACTTGGTTTGACATGATGCTGTTATCAAGGTCCATTTATAGGCTTTTAGTTGGTTACAAAATATTTTCAAAAATCAGTAAAACTTAAGTGCAGTTATAGTCTATGATACTAATGCAACCTAGTTCACTATAACTATCGCTCTGATACCAATCTGTCACACCCCGTTACCCCGGTTGGCAACAAAGTGTGACGTCGCGGAAGCGTAACCATAATCATAATGAACGACCACTATATGTTTTCAAAAATACATCGATATAACTTTAAAATATAGAAATGTTTTACATAGCCTGAAATGATAAAGAGTAGTTCGCACGGTACAGAGATTTAAATACATAATTAAATTAATTAAAATAATGCAAATAAATCTCCGATGGTATGAAAATGCATTCGACTCCAAAAGTACGGAAGCTTAAAAATATTTCCAATGCGGTGCACTTTCCTTAATTTCCTGAGAATACACGCTAAAATACGTCAACAAAATTGTTGGTGAGCTCATAGGTTTACACGTAAATCTGACTTGTATTGACAACAACAGTTGGGTTTGAATTTATAAAATCATAAATTCCATGTTATGTATTACATATAAACCATCATGCAACCGAAGCTTAATTAAATGAGTTTGTCATGTGCAGTATTCCCTTACGTAATACCGTGTGTTGAATATATATGCATCCTGCCATTGGCCGATTAAGACTAACCCTAATGGGGGACATGACTCCTGATAGATCTATCCACAATATATTCGCGCTTACAAATAAATGCAATTAACGGTTCATGATTTGAGGGCTGATGGAACCACATGTGTAATACATAATAGAAATGAAGTTGTTTCCTTGTCCATATGAAAATGTAGCATGTATTTCAACCCCAAAACATAACAGTGTGAAAATAGGGTCTATGAGGACTCACCGAGCTTGTGATGGCAAAATATTTGCGTAAAATGCAAGTTTACGTTCTTTGATGAGTGATGCACCGGATGTGTTTAATCGAGTCCTAAATGACAATAGGAACTTAATAACTCTCATATATGATATTTTATATATATATATATATATATATATATATATATATATATATATATATATATATATATATATATATATATATATATATATATATATGTGTGTGGGTGTGTGTGTGTGTGTGTGTGTGTGTGTATATATATATACATATATATAGGTTTTTATGTTCTAAATCACCCAACGTTACAAGTTTATAAATTAAACCCACTTAAAACGTCAAGTTTATATATATATAATTTTCCAGCTTTTCGAAGGTTTTTTGGCCTACTTTGAAGCTGTTTTTGACCAAGCTCCAAAACGATTTAGGCTTTGGTTTTCTTGGACAATAAACTACTATATTCAAAGAATTTTAAAAGTCGAGAACGGCCATTTTTCGAGGTGTTTAGGTTGGGGAAAAAGCACGTTAAAAACCCTATGTTGGCCATTTTTGAGCTGTCAAACTTTCGGGTTCCCAAACAATATCTGGGGGTTCTAAACTCCATAATAAATTATGAAAACTTCTAGATTTTTTGTTAAGACATAGATCTTACTTTTGAGATAAGAATCAACTCATTTTGTTAAGTTATGAATTAGGTATGATTTTTCATAGTTGATGCAACTTTTCTGCCGAAATTCCGTACTTCATAAACTTGAAATAACTTGTGATTTTTGTTGTTTATTCAAAGACTACTTGTATAAAAGTTATAAAACACATTTATATATCTTGTTTTCATAATATATATACTTTAATGATGTGTTTATTCATTTATAAACACATTTGAAGAAAACAACTTAAAAACAAAAACTAGTGATTTATAAACTTGAGTTTTTATGAAACTTGTTGTTGTTGGTGATTATATATATATTATGCAAGACTTATATAAACATAAATGTATGATGAAATAAGTTAGTATTTACTTACTTTGATGTTTTAGAAGAATGAAAATGGATAGAAGGCTTGATCTTGAACTTAGTTGCACAAAAGAACTCTTAGAATATTTGAACAACAAAAATTGAAATTTGTGTGTTCTTGAGGCTTGGTGGCCGGATTTTAGAGGGAGAGAAAGAGAGGATTTTTGCTTTGAAGATGTAAAGAATGAACTGAAGTTGGGGTCTTAGTTATAGTGGTTAAAAATGTGGTGAAATGATGAAAATAGTGTGAGATCGTGGGTGAATTGAAAAAAGAGGGTTTGATGGTGAAATGTTGAGAAAAATAAAAAGTTTTCATGTTTCTTGTGTACTCTTCCTATGGCCGGCCTAGAGGAAGTATTTTTGATGTATTTTCATTTTTTTTGTATAAAAGTATTTAGAAATATATTCTTGTATTTCCCTTTTCTTGTAATTTCATAAATACTTTTGGATGCTTTGTTTTAATGAATTGTTTTAATGTTAAGTAAATGTATTAGTGTATGATTAGTGTCACTAATCATAATCTAATTATGTACTTAGTTGAATTAATCCTTCATACCGTAAATCGATTGGATTAAGTGATTTGCAGATCCATCGCACCGATGAAATTTATTCTAATTGAGTTGAATTTCTTCATGAACATTGTTAATCACTTTGATTAATTGCTAATGACCACTGATTAGGTTATAATTGGCTATTAAATACTGATTAGGTCATAGTTACTAACCTGGTTTAATGCCGGATGTTACAGGAGCCATCTACAAAATTTGTAAAGTTTGCTTATTTAATTGAATAAGTAATTTTCAAAACAATACCTTTTCCATTTTTTGTAATTCATTTTTTTCGAGAATATGAGATCTGTATATAATCATCCTACGAAAATGGCTAAGACACTATTTGCACAGTATGCTTATATATGTAGGCGCTTAAAACCAATTACATCGTATGAAATTCTCCATTATGAGATTCAAAGGCATGTTTAATGTCATCTATGCCTTGGGCCCATATCAGATAAGGGAATCCCAATTAAGTTGTCCATATAACACCATGTGATAGTTGGCCCAAGACTGCTTGGAATTCACAATAATCACATTATTTCGAACAAATGGCAATCCATGAGACTGGTTAGGGCACTTCTCTCACGAATCACATCATTTTATTCCAAGTGGCATTCAAATGTAGGCATACTTTTATGTTTTTTAAAAAGGTTCTTCTTGATATAATCATTTCCTGTTTTATCAAATTTCATAAAAACATCGATTTCGGATTCAATCTAGTTGTGTATTACTAATCTAACTTCTCTTACACCGGTGTCAAGCAGGATCTAGGTGGGAGGAGAGTCAAATCAAACTACTTAATATCCATTCCGCCTTTAGCTATTTACACCATTTTGACAATCCCAATCAAGACAACAATTCGAAACAATTTATGGATTTATTACATCAACAACATATTTAATCTCGATCGTTTTTCTTAGGCTCCATGAAAACATAAAACAATTGAAGATCACGTATAAACCATTCAAAATATATCATGGCAAAGACCTATGTAATTTCCAAGTAATTATTCCCAGACGCCTGATTCGACTATGTGTTACTCAAACATATAGATTTTAGGGGCTATGGACGTAACAAAGCCGGGGGATTTCATGCATAACCAAATGTTATCAAATACTAAAGTTATTATCTAATAATTCATGAGTTATTTTGATTTAATAAAATAATTAAATCATAAAAGACTACAATTTTCACATTTAAAACCTTCTTTAATTCTTCAAATCTTCAAATCAAGAATAACAATTTTCCTAAATTAAAACATTCATCTTCATATAATCATCTTTTGTTCAATATAAAGATTCAAACTTTGTAATAAAAATTGAAATTTTATCACTAAGCAACTATGAAATCAAATAGGGTTTCAATGATATGATTTATATGCATGAAATAAAATCATAAAACAAGAAGAAAAGAACCCGAGAAAACCTCTAGTGTTCTTGCAAATGAAGGTTCAGAACCCTTAGGGTTTTACCCTTCTTGTCTCGCTATTGATGTATTAACAAGTCACTGATAACACTGTTGGTTTTAGTGTAGCAATCGACAACAAATCAGTTTAGCATCCGATGTCCAATTAATAGAGATTGTTATTGAATCAAGATGTTAACAAAATCATAATGATTTTCCTTAAAAAACATAAAAAAAAATCATCGGTGTGATGCGATGAAACAACGAAAAATTAATTTGATTAACTCACGACGTGATAAATTAAATTAACTAATTTGCATGATTAAATTAGAATTAGTAATATTTATTATGCATTAACAATTTTAAAATTTTAATTATGCAAGACAAAAATATTTTTGTTAAATAAGTGTATTCTATTTAAGAAATGTTTATAGTAATATATAATTATGTAATTACATATAAATACATTTCAATTACTTATATATAAAAACAATAAAAATAAAAATAAAAATTATTTTTTCAACCCCTTAAGGGCTGGCCACCTAGGTCCCCCTCAATTTGACTTTTTGTTATTTTAATCAAAACCCCATTCACCATCTCTTTTCACCATCTCATTTTCCCATCACCATTCTTATCTAGATTTGCACTCCATCTCCCACACTTCTTCATCATTTGCAAGACTCTTCATCCTTTATAAATAGATGATCACTTCTCATCTCATTTCACACCATTTCACTTGCAAATCCTCTCATCTTGGCTCTCTCTTAAAATTGGCACACACACTGTTTTCAATTGTTCTTCAAGTATTCAAGAGATTCTTGTGTGCAACAAATTCAAGATCCTTTCACCTACATATTTTCTTTGTTTCTTCACTAGGTAAGTGAAAACTACACCATCTATTTCTTTTATTTATGTTGTACGTATGTCCTGCATAATACAAAATCACCAACAAGAAGTTACTTCAAAAACAACGTTCATAAACATAGTAGTTTTACTTTGAAGTTGCATATTCAAATGTGTTTATAAATGTATGAACACACAAAGTAAACAAAAATATTTTGAAAGCAAGGTCTATATATAAGTTTACTACCTTTTATACATATGGTTTTTCGAAAAACAACAAGAATCAGAAGTTTACAAAGTTGGTGAAATTATGATTTTTCATGCAAAACATTACATCCATTTTGAAAAATCATAACTAGCTCAAAACTTAACGAAATAAGGTGATTCTTTTACAAAAAGAAAGGTCGACAGATCACTTATTGTTTATATATAAGTTTAAAGAATTATTTTCCCTAACCTAAACGCCTCGAAAAATAACCATTTTTAGCTTGAAAAATTCTCAAGACATAGTAGTTTCATGATTAAAAATATCAAAGTCTAAATCGTTTTATAGCTATGTTAAACAGAGCCCCAAAGTGGAACATAAATAATGATAAATCATGGAAAATATATAAATAGAGCTTAACCTTTTAAAATGGTTTAATAGGCCAGTTATGCTGGGTGATTCAAAGTTAAAAACCATCATGCATTCATATGATCATTTGGAGGCCTTATTAAGTCTCTCATACAATCTAGGAGTCGGTTAAGTCCTTTCGAACATCGTTACAAGTCAACTTTTCAATCATCACAAGTTAAATTTTCATGGCCCCTATTTTAACATATTCATATTATTTTGGGTGAGAATACATGCTCAACCTTTTCTATGAACAGACATACTTGAAACATTTAATGTATTACATAAGGTTATTGATAATTCAAATTTCATGCAATCCATACAACATTTAATCAAATATGAACATTAATCAAACACATAATATAGAATGATTAATTGAGAAGAATATTACAATGTGAAGCTCTTGAAGTTTCTTGAATAGCAAAACTTCTATCTGACTTCTTCTCAATCGTACTGTTCATTCATACGTGAACAGTACACACTAACATTTATTTATACTCAAATACGACTATTGAGTATTTACAATATAGCCCCCTGAACCTTTACAATAAATTTGTTTTCAACTCTATATTTAATTGTACCCAACAATCTACCCCTAGAGATGAAAGAAATATTCTATTTAAAGTTCAACACAGGAAACTTTAACTTTTCTTGAATCTTTTCTTGAATCTTCTTCTTCTCTTTGATCTCTAGATCTTCAGATCTCTGTCTTTCTCTGATCTTCAAATCTCTTCTTCTCTGATCTTCTTATTTCTTGTGAGTAAACTCTCCCCCTTTGTCACACCCTGTTACCCCGGTTGGCAGCGAGGCGTGACGAGTGCGGAAGCGTAACCATAATCATAATGAACGACCACTATATGGACGTTTTCAAAAATACATCGATATAACTTTAAAAGGTAGAAATGTTTTACATAACCCGTAAATGATAAAGAGTAGTTCGCAAGGTACAGAGATTTAAATATATAATTAAATTATCCAAAATAATGCAAATAAATCTCCGACGGTTTGAAAAAGAGTGCGACTCCTTAAGTTCGGAAGCTTGAAAGTGGTTACTTCTGAAGGCATACTTGCCTTAATTACCTGAAAATCCATGCTAAAATACGTCAACAAAAATTGTTGGTGAGCTCATAGGTTTACGCGAAAAGACCAGTTGTATGGACATTATAAGATGAGTTGAATTTATAAAATCATAAATTCCTCGTATGTATTACATAAACCATCATGCAACCGAAGCTTAATTAGAATGAGTTTGCCCTGTGCAGTATTCCCATACGTAATACCGTGTGTTGAATATATATGCACTCGCTGTTAGCCGAACCGAGCTAACCCGAATGGGGGACATGACTCCCGACAGATCTATCCACAATATATTCGCGCTTACAATAAATGCAATTAACGGTTCATGATATAAGGGCTAATGGAACCATATGTAATACATATAAGAAATATACAGTTTAGATGTCCATACGAAAACAGTGCATGTATTTCTACCCCAATAGATAGTGAAAATAGGGGCTATGAAGACTCACCGGAATTGCGATGGCAAAATATGCACAAAAATGCAAATGTGCGTTGTTTGATGGGTGATGAAACCGTAGGTGTTTAACCGAGTCCTAATTGATAATAAGGACTTAATATCACTAATGTATGATAATAGGTATATTTATAGATTTTTATGTCTTAAATCACCCAACATTACAAGTTTATAAATAAGATTTGCTTAAAACGTCAAATTTATATATATATAATTTTCCAGCTTTTTCGGAGGTTTTTCGGCCTATTTTGAGGCTGTTTTTGACCAAGCTCCAAAATGTTTTAAACTTTGGTTTTCTAGGACATTAAACTACTATATACAAAGGATTTTTAGAATCAAGAACGGCCATTTTTCGAGTTGTTTAGGTTGGTGAAAAAGCTCGTTAAAAACGCTATGTTGGCCATTTTTGAGCTGTCAAACTTTCGGTTTCTCAAATAATTTCTGGAGGTCTTAAACTTCAAAATAAATTATGAAAAATTGCAGATCTATAGTTAAGACATAGATCTAACTTTTGAGACAAGAATCAACTCATTTCGTTGAGTTATGAATTAGTTATGATTTTTCAAAGTCGATATAAATTTTATGCCGAAAATCCGTAGTTTATAAACTTAAAACAACTTATGATTCTTGTTGTTTATTTAAAGAAAACTTGTATAAAAGTTATAAAAGTTATATAACACATATATAACACATGTTTTCATAATATTAACATGTTTATAATGTGTTCATATATTCATATGCACATTTAGAGAAACAACTAAAAATAAAAACTAGAAACTTATAAACTTGAGTTTTTATAAAACTTGTTGTTGTAGGTGATTATATATATTATGCAAGACTTATATAAACATAAATATAAGATGATATAAGCTAGAATTTACTTACTTTGATTTGTTAGTAGAATGACAATGAGTAGAAGACTTGGTCTTGAAAGAGTTGCACAAGAATACTTTGAAATATTTGAAGAACACCAAAGTTGGAAATTTTGCTCTTTTACTTGGCCTTGGGGCCGGATTTTGAGAGAGGGAGGAAGAGAGCTTTTTGTTGTTGTAGTGTGGAAATGAATGAAGCTCAAGTCCTCTATTTATAGCCAAAGGAAAAAGTCTTGTAATTATGAAAGAGATGGGAGGTGGAGGTTGTGTGCAAGTTTGCACAAGCATGGTGATGAAAAGTTGATGTAGATTGTGCAAGGTTGGAGGATTAAAATAATGAGGTTGTGTACCTCCTATGGTGGCCGGCCATAGGAGGGAATTATAGTGTATTTTTTTTTTTTGTATAAATGTATTTAGAATGTATTCTTGTATTTTCCTTTTCTTGTAAATTCAAAAATACATTTTGAATGCATTGTTTTAATGAATTGTTTTAGTCTTGCATAATTAAGGTTAAGTAATTGTATTAGTGTATGATTAGTGTCACTAATCATAATTTAATTACGTACTTAGTTGAATTAATCCCTCATATCGTAAATTGATCGGATTAATTGATTTCCCGATTCATCGCACCGATGAATTTGATTCTAATTGAGTTGAGTTTTCTAATAAGCCTTGTTAATCATTTGATTAAGTTCTAATGACTATTGATTAGGCTATAATTGACTATTAAATGTGGATTAGGGTTTTGTTGCTAACCTGGTTCAGTGTCGGATGTTACAGTCTCCCCCTGTTAAGGGAATTTCGTCCCGAAGCTTGAATATCTGAGAACAGGTGAGGGTATTTTTCCCGGAACTGATCTTCTCATTCCCATGTAAACTCAGGACCTCGCTTAAAGTTCCATCTGACTTTTATTATTGGGATCCGACTGTGCTTGAGTTTCTTGACTTCTCGGTCCATTATTTCTACAGGTTCCTCAATGAAGTTCAACTTATCGTCTAACTCCAGCTCGTCCATGGGTATAACGACTGATTCATCAGCCAGACACTTCTTAAGATTGGACACGTGGAAGGTATTTTGAATGTTATTAAGTTCTGGGGGCAGGTCGAGTCGGTAAGCTACCGGGCCAATTCTTTTTCTGATCTTGAATGGTCCGATATAACGAGGATTGAGTTTTCCTCGTTTCCCAAAACGGATTACGCCTTTCCAAGGCGAGACTTTCAACATCACTTGATCTCCCTCTTGGAATTCCAAATCCTTCCGTCGAATGTCTGCATAACTCTTCTGTCGATCCCGCGCGATCTTTAATCGGTTACGAATCTGGGCTATCTTTTCTGTAGTCTCTTGGATGATCTCAGGTCCAGTGATCTGACTATCTCCTACTTCAGCCCAACAAAGAGGTGATCGACACTTTCGCCCGTAGAGTGCCTCGAATGGGGCGGTCTTAATGCTTGAGTGATAGCTGTTGTTATAGGAAAACTCGACTAATGACAGGTGTCTGTCCCAACTTTTGCCAAAATCGATGACACATGCCCTTAACATGTCTTCCAGCGTCTGAATCGTCCTTTCACTCTGACCATCCGTTTGCGGGTGATAGGCTGTGCTCATATCTAGGCGTGTACCCAGTGCTTCTTGCAATGACTGCCAAAATCTTGATGTGAACCGGCTGTCTCTGTCTGATATAATTGATACTGGCACTCCATGCCTTGAGACGACTTCTTTAAGATAGATTCGTGTTAACTTATCCATCTTATCAGTCTCCTTAATGGGCAGGAAATGTGCGGTTTTGGTAAGCCGATCCACAATCACCCAAATAGTGTCATAACCTCCAGACGTCTTTGGCAACTTGGTGATGAAATCCATGGTGATGTTTTCCCACTTCCATTGGGGTATTTCTGGTTGAATTAGCAATCCTGATGGTTTTTGGTGCTCAACTTTAACCTTCAAACATGTTAAGCACTTGCTGACGTAGGTAGCAATGTCAGCCTTCATATTTGGCCACCAGTACATTCCTTTCAAGTCGTGATACATTTTATCTGACCCTGGATGGATAGCATATCTTGTCTTATGCCCTTCATCCATGACCAGCTTCCTTACTCCTCCGAGTTTTGGTAACCAAATTCTGCCCATGAAGTATCGACATCCATCCGGCTTGATTTCAAACTGCTTATCCATCCCTCTCAAGGCTTCATCCAGTATATTACCCTCCTTGACTGCTTCTTCTTGTGCCTCGCGGACTTGAGAGTTTAGGTTTGACTGTATAGTCATGACCAAAGCTCGGACTCTCAAGGGTTTAACCCGTTCCTTTCGGCTCAGGGCATCAGCTACAACATTTGCCTTCCCCGGATGATAATGAATTTCGCAGTCATAGTCACTAAGCAGTTCAACCCAACGACGCTGCCTCATATTTAACTCCTTCTGGTTCAGAATATGCTGAAGGCTTTTATGGTCTGTGAACACCGTGCACTTAGTTCCATACAGGTAGTGCCTCCATATTTTGAGAGCAAACACCACTGCTCCAAGCTCTAAGTCATGAGTCGTATAATTCACCTCGTGAATTTTGAGCTGTCGTGATGCGTAAGCAATGACTCTATCCCTTTGCATGAGCACACAACCTAATCCATTGTGTGAGGCATCACAGTAGACCACAAAGTTTTCAGTCCCTTCAGGTAAGGACAGAATTGGTGCACTACACAACCTTTGCTTTAACTGCTGAAACGCCTTTTCTTGCTCTTCACCCTAGATATACTTCACATCCTTCCGAGTCAATTCTGTTAAGGAACCTGCTATCTTTGAGAAGTTTTCGATAAATCGCCTATAATAACCGGCAAGTCCTAGAAATTGGCGGATTTCCGTGGGGGTTCTAGGAGTCGCCCAGTTCTTTATGGCCTCGATTTTTGATGGGTCAACTTGGATTCCCTGGCTGTTGATCACATGGCCAAGGAATTTAACTTCTCGCAACCAAAATTCACACTTTGAAAATTTGGCGTATAACTGTTCCTTCTCTAACAACTCCAAGATCAGTTTGAGGTGGTGTTCATGCTCCTCCTTATTTCTGGAATAGATGAGAATATCGTCTATGAACACTATTACAAATTTGTCCAGATACGGTTTACACACTCGATTCATGAGGTCCATGAATACGGCTGGTGCGTTGGTCAAACCGAATGGCATTACCTGGAATTCGTAATGTCCATAACGAGTTCTGAATGCCGTCTTGGGAATGTCTTCTTCCCGAACCTTTACTTGATGATAACCGGATCGCAGATCAATCTGAGAGTAGAAGCTAGATCCCTGTAGTTGGTCAAACAGGTCATCAATTCTGGGGAGAGGGTAGCGGTTCTTTACCGTTAACTTGTTTAACTCTCGGTAGTCTATGCACATTCTGAAGGATCCGTCTTTCTTTTTCACGAACAAGACCGGAGCTCCCCAAGGTGTGGAACTTGGTCGAATGAATCCTTTATCCATCAACTCTTGTAATTGGTTGGATAGCTCTTGCATCTCAGAAGGGGCTAGTCTATATGGGGCTCTTGCGACCGGTGCAGCTCCCGGCACCAAATCGATTTGGAACTCTACTTGTCTAGTTGGCGGAAGTCCAGGCAAATCTTCCGGGAAGACCTTCGGATAGTCACAAACCACTGGAATATCCACAAGTCGCTTCTCCTCCGCCTCTTTTTCTACAATTTGCACCAGTACTGCATGACAACCTTTCCTAAGGCACTTTAATGTTCTTAGGCCGGATATGACATTCAACTGTCGGTTCTTTCTTTCTCCTTGGACTGTTAGGAACTTCTTCTTGTGGAGTGGTATCCGTACCACTTTCTTACCACACAAAATCTCGGCATGATTGTGTGACAACCAATCCATACCAACTACTACGTCGAAACTTCCGAGCTCTATAGGCATCAAGTCTATTTTAAAGGGATGATCTGCCAGCTTCAGTGTGCATTCCTTAATGATACTACTTGCCTCTATTATTTTACCGTCAGCCAGTTCTATAGCATAAGAGTTGTCTAAGGGAAAAGGAGCGGCATTCAATTGCTTACTAAACTTATCAGATATAAAGCTCCTATCAGCCCCAGTATCAAAGAGTACGTAAGCATAAATGTCATTTAAAAGAAACGTACCTGATACTACGTGGGGATCTTGACGAGCGTCACCTGATCCTAACACAAAAGCTCTTCCCTGAGCTCCTCCACCATTCCTCAGCTTCGGGCACTCACTCTTGAAGTGCCCAGTAACTCCACATTCAAAGTAGCCTTTTTGATTGCTGCCACTGGTTCCCGGGGCTCCAGATTTACAGTCTTTGGCCATATGCCCCAAACGTTTGCATTTCTCACAGTGGGTTGGACAGGGACCCTGGTTGTGATGGAAGGTGCATTTAGTGCAGAAAGGCTTGGTACCGGTATAACCTCTTCTTGGCTCCGCTCCTGCTGCGTTAGCCTTAATGGTTTCGGGCTTTTGGGATTGTGAACCCGCATTCTTCCCGGTCTTGTCTTCCCACTTTCTTTTGTTTTCCCCGGCCTTGGCTTCATTCCTCCGGGATACTTGGTCCATAAGATTATTGGCCATCCTGATGGCATCTTGTAGGGTGGATGGGTTGGAGGCAGTGACATTACCTTGAATTTGAGGAGCGAGTCCCCAAATGTAACGCTCGATCTTTTTGTATTCCGGGGTCACCATTTGAGGACACAGGATACTTAGCTCGTGAAATCGGTTGGTATATCCTGCAACGTCCGATCCCTTCATTGACAGGTTCCAGAACTCTGATTCCATTTTCTGGAGTTCGTTCCTCGGACAGTACTCGTCCGTCATCATTTGCTTCAACGCTGACCATGTGAGCTGGTAGGCTTCATCGATACTTACAGACTGGACATAGGAATTTCACCATGTGAGGGCGCTATCCTGTAGAGTGTGAGTAGCAAACTTCACCTTATCTCCCTCAGCACATCCGCTGACGCGAAAGACAGATTCTAGCTTCTCAAACCATCGTATCAAGCCAACGGCTCCTTCAGTTCCGTTGAAATACCGGGGTTTGCAACTTAAAAATCCTTTAATTCCACAACCTTTTGCGTGGATTTCAGTTCCTCCCGTGGTGCGGCTAGCACCACCATCTCCATTAGCTGAGCTATTCCTATTTGCCTCATACGTGGCTATAGCGGCAGCCACTCTTTGTGCGACTAGCTCTTCAATGTCGGCAGCGTTCATTGCTCGTTTCGGCGGCATTATCTTAAAATTTTAAAGAAAAAGCATAGTGTAAGAAGTTGAGTCTTAAAGAGGTAAATTTTCCTTAAAGCACAATACTATAATCATCAAACACAATTTCATAAATAACTTGCAATTTTCATTAATCATTCGAAATTTTCTTACACTAGGGGCGGGTTATTACCCGAAAATTTTGTCCTATACTATTTCATGATATTTTCCTACCATTACAAAGATAGATAGAAGTGCACTAAGTGTGGGAGTGATCGGGGGTCTCTCCCTTTTCCATCGCGTTGAGGCGCTGAGTCAGCTCCTCGATCCGAGCTTGGCTTTCGGCTAGTTGCTGCCGAAGCTCATTCAGGCCATTCTGTTGGATGGTGAGAGCATGCTGGTTAGCCCAGTAGATGTTGGAGTTTTGCCACTCCTCCCGCTCTAGACGAGCGGTCATCCCACCGATATCTAGCTTAAGTGATCGGATCTGGTGGTCATGCCTAGTCGACCGTGCTATCAGAAGTGGTATGGTTTGCTCGGTAGGCTCTTGGGTGAGGGTCGGGACAGGTGCGGAGGATGGTCCTCCTATCTCGAAGTTGGGAGGGTTTCCCTCCATCTGCCTCCATTCGCGGAGGGTCTCCGGTATCCAGGTCCATCGCCGGGCGTCTACCCGTCGGTGTGGTGGTGGGGGATTGGGCTGGGGAGTCGGGACAGGAATAGACTCCCCTTTTGGTGGATGGTATGGAACGCGAGCAGGGACCGTTGGAGGCAATGGATCTTCTTCCTCCATCGGCTCTTCTTCCGTCTCCCACATCGGATCTTCCGAGGGGTCCTCTTCTTCCGATGTGTCTTCCTCGTGGAAAATCTCAGTGGCCGTAGGGCTAGCAGGAGTGTACTCCTCCTCTAAATCCGATATGATGATTGTTTCCGGATGGGACATGATTTCTGCTCTCAACGTCCATTCATAGTCTTTTAGTTAGTTACAAGTTACAAAATATTTTTTAAAATCAGTAAATCTTGTGTGCAGTTATAGTCTAGGGTACTAATGCAACCTAGTTCACTATAACTATGGCTTTGATACCAATCTGTCACACCCTGTTACCCCGGTTGGCAGCGAGGCGTGACGAGTGCGGAAGCGTAACCATAATCATAATGAACGACCACTATATGGACGTTTTCAAAAATACATCGATATAACTTTAAAAGGTAGAAATGTTTTACATAACCCGTAAATGATAAAGAGTAGTTCGCAAGGTACAGAGATTTAAATACATAATTAAATTATCCAAAATAATGCAAATAAATCTCCGACGGTTTGAAAAAGAATGCGACTCCTTAAGTGCGGAAGCTTGAAAGTGGTTACTTCTGAAGGCATACTTGCCTTAATTACCTGAAAATACATGCTAAAATACGTCAACAAAAATTGTTGGTGAGCTCATAGGTTTACGCGAAAAGACCAGTTGTATGGACATTATCAGATGAGTTGAATTTATAAAATCATAAATTCCGTGTATGTATTACATAAACCATCATGCAACCGAAGCTTAATTAGAATGAGTTTGCCCTGTGCAGTATTCCCATACGTAATACCGTGTGTTGAATATATATGCACTCGCTGTTAGCCGAACCGAGCTAACCCGAATGGGGGACATGACTCCCAATAGATCTATCCACAATATATTCACGCTTACAAATAAATGCAATTAACGGTTCATGATATAAGGGCTTATGGAACCATATGTAATACATATAAGAAATATACAGTTTAGATGTCCATATGAAAAAAAAAAGTGCATGTATTTCCACCCCAATAGATAGTGAAAAATAGGGGCTATGAAGACTCACCGAACTTGTGATGGCAAAACTACGCGCAAAAATGCAAATGTGCGTTGGTTGATGGGTGATGAAACCGGAGGTGTTTAACCGAGTCCTAATAGATAATAAGGACTTAATATCACTAATATATGATAATATGTATATTTATAGATTTTTATGTCTTAAATCACCCAACATTACAAGTTTATAAATAAGATTTGCTTAAAACGTCAAGTTTATATATATATAATTTTCCAGCTTTTTCGGAGGTTTTTCGGCCTACTTTGAGGCTGTTTTTGACCAAGCTCCAAAATGTTTTAGACTTTGGTTTTCTAGGACCTTAAACTACTATATACAAAGGATTTTTAGAATCAAGAACGGCCATTTTTCGAGTTGTTTAGGTTGGTGAAAAAGCTCGTTAAAAACGCTATGTTGGCCATTTTTGAGCTGTCAAACTTTCGGTTTCTCAAATACTTTCTGGAGGTCTTAAACTTCAAAATAAATTATGAAAAATTGCAGATCTATAGTTAAGACATAGATCTAACTTTTGAGACAAGAATCAACTCATTTCGTTGAGTTATGAATTAGTTATGATTTTTCAAAGCCGATATAAATTTTCTGCCGAAAATCCGTAGTTTATAAACTTAAAACAACTTATGATTCTTGTTGTTTATTTAAAGAAAACTTGTATAAAAGTTATAAAAGTTATATAACACATATATAACACATGTTTTCATAATATTAACATGTTTATAATGTGTTCATATATTCATATGCACATTTAAAGAAACAACTAAAAATAAAAACTAGAAACTTAAAAACTTGAGTTTTTATGAAACTTGTTGTTGTAGGTGATTATATATATTATGCAAGACTTATATAAACATAAATATAAGATGATATAAGCTAGAATTTACTTACTTTGATTTGTTAGTAGAATGAAAATGAGTAGAAGACTTGGTCTTGAAAGAGTTGCACAAGAATACTTTGAAATATTTGAAGAACACCAAAGTTGGAAATTTTGCTCTTTCACTTGGCCTTGGGGCCGGATTTTGAGAGAGGGAGGAAGAGAGCTTTTTGTTATTGTAGTGTGGAAATGAATGAAGCTCAAGTCCTCTATTTATAGCCAAAGGAAAAAGTCTTGTAATTATGAAAGAGATGAGAGGTGGAGGTTGTGTGCAAGTTTGCACAAGCGTGGTGATGAAAAGTTGATGTAGATTGTGCAAGGTTGGAGGATTAAAATAATGAGGTTGTGTACCTCCTATGGTGGCCGGCCATAGGAGGTAATTATAGTGTATTTTCTTTTTTTTTTGTATAAATGTATTTAAAATTTATTCTTGTATTTTCCTTTTCTTGTAAATTCAAAAATACTTTCTGAATGCATCATTTTAATGAATTGTTTTAGTCTTGCATAATTAAGGTTAAGTAATTGTATTAGTGTATGATTAGTGTCACTAATCATAATTTAATTATGTACTTAGTTGAATTAATCCCTCATATCGTAAATTGATCGGATTAATTGATTTCCCGATTCATCGCACCGATGAATTTGATTCTAATTGAGTTGAGTTTTCTAATAAGCCTTGTTAATCATTTGATTAAGTTCTAATGACTATTGATTAGGCTATAATTGACTATTAAATGTGGATTAGGGTTTTGTTGCTAACCTGGTTCAGTGCCGGATGTTACACTTGTCTAACTTGTAGACCCTGTCTGGATACTTGTAGTCCTCAAAACCAGGAGGCTGACATACATAGACCTCCTCTTTAATTGTCCCATATAGAAAAGCAGACTTCACATCCATTTGATACACTTTAAAACCTTTGAAGCTTGCATAGGCCAAAAATAGTCTGATGGCTTCAATTCTTGTCACTGGAGCAAATACATCATCATAATCTATGCCTTCTTCTTGAGTGTACCCTTGAGCTACTAGCCTTGCTTTATTCTTGATGACTATCCCTCTCTCATCTTTCTTGTTTCTGAACACCCATCTTGTACCAATTGCTCTCTTTCCTTTAGGAAGATCAACCAGTGTCCATACATTCTGAATCTTGAACTGTAGAAGCTCTTCTTGCATTGCTTCAATCCAGGATGAATCTTTCAATGCTTCTGATGCCTTTTTAGGTTCCAGTTGAGACATGAAACAAGCATGTTCAAAAGCAGCTAGACTGAATTCAGGAACTGCTTGTTCAGCAGCAGCAGTCTCATTGTGAACCATCTTCCTTGTTTGTACAGGAGTACTTGGATCACCCAGTATTTGATTGAGAGGATGATACTTGTGAACTCTGAGTGTAGGCTCTCTTTCTGTCTGAAAAGAGGATCCAAGATTTGTATCATCTCCATCAGGACCAGTGAATGGTTCAGCTTCTGGAACAGCTTGACTTGAATCTGGGACTGGTTCCCTTTGTGATGGAGCTGTTCTCTCAGGACTTGGGAGTGGCACTTCAGTATCTAGATTTGTATCATGTTGAGCATTCAGAACCCCTGGAGGGTCACATGACAGAAGTGGTATAGTGGTGTATTCATCCCAATTGGTTGGATCTGCAGCAGTTTGAAACTTTGTGCCAACAGCTTGAGAATTTGTATTGGCAGCATGAGAATTTGTGTTGGCAGCTTCAATCCTGTATGCATCAGCTTCTGCTGTATACTCAACAAAGCTCAGAGAATTTGTTAGTGAGTCTAAATCAAACAACCAATCAGGACTAGTGCCTTTGACATTTGCAGTATTTTCATTAAATTCAACATTGGCACTTTCTTCAATGGTTTTAGACACACTGTTATATACTCTATAGGCTTTGCTTTGATTTGAGTATCCTACAAAAAATCCTTCTTCAGCCTTACTTTCAAACTTCCCTAAGTGAGTCTTAGTATGAAGAATAGTACATGGACATCCAAAAGGCTTGAAGAAAGCTATTAGGGGACTTCTGTTGTGGAATAACTCATAGGGAGTTTTTCCTTGAGATTGAACAACTTGAACCCTATTCAGAACATAACAGGCTGTATTGACAGCTTCTGCCCAGAAAGTCATTGGCAGTTTTGAATCAGCTAACATTGTTCTAGCAGCCTCAATTAATGTTCTGTTCTTTCTTTCAGCTACACCATTTTGCTGTGGTGTTCTTGGTGCACTATATTGTCTAGCAATACCTTTGGACTCACAGAAACTGTTTAGAATGTGATTTTTAAATTCAGTTCCATTGTCTGATCTTATCACCTTAACTTTTGAGTTGGATTGGTTTTCTATCTTAAGGATAAAAGACTTAACTAGCTCAGCAGTTTCATCTTTGGACCTAAGAAAGTAAACCCAAGTAAATCTGGTGAAATCATCAACAATAACTAAACAGTAAGCCCTTTTATTCAAACTCAAAACAGATGTTGGACCAAATAGATCCATATGAATCAGCTGAAGAGCAGATGAGATTGAATTTACTTCTTTGGCCTTATGAGAAGTTTTGTGTTGCTTGCCTTTAAGACATGCTACACAATGATCATCACATATGAACTCCTTTTGTGGTAAACCTCTTACCAGATTCTTTTTGACCAAAACATTCATGGACTTGAAGTTCATGTGACACATCCTTCTATGCCAAAGAGCAGACTCATTTGATGATGCTTTGGATATCAAACAGCTTAAAGTATTTGATTTGGATAAAAAATCTGTGTCCAAACAGTAGACATTGTCCTTTCTTGGTGTTCTTAGTAAAATAAAATTTTCAGGAATTTTGAAATCTTTTGAAAGGACAATGCACTCAGAATCTGTAAACAAAACAATGTTTTGTTTGTCACAAATTTGAGAGACACTTAATAAATTATACTTAAGCTGTTCAACATACAAAACATCATGGAAAATCATGTTGCCTGCATTAACAGTACCTTTACCTGTAACCTTACCTCCTTTTGAGTTGCCTCCAAATGCAACAAATCCTCCATCAAAGCCTTTGAAATTTGACAAGCACTCAGAATTGCCTGTCATGTGCCTAGAGCATCCACTGTCCAAATGTCATCTTGTTTTATGAGGAAACCTGTGGTTGCCCTGCACAATTAAAAGCTTAGTCAGTAGTGGAGTAAACCCAAACCAAATTGGTTTTGGGTTGGCCTTGTGCATTGACATAACTAAATACTGTTTTTAACTTCATATATTTAGTGAGATTTACTGATGGAGTCTTTGGAGAGTATTTAGTGATTATATGAGGTATCCAGGTATTTTGATCATCTTTTCTTCTAACAGTCTCAGATGATTCACTAACAGTTCCAGATTGATGCTTAGCAGCCTGATCTGTGTTTTTAGTGCTAACAGCTTGAGTATTTGCACTAACAGCTTCAGAATTTGGCTTAGCAGTCTGATCTTTTGCATCAGCAGTTTGATCTGAAGATTTGTCCTTGACACACCATATTTGTTTAAAGCTTAATTTAGGCTTTTCCAAAACTTGTTTTTGGTGTGTGGACTGTTTTTTATTAACTTTTGAAAGCCTGTGATCAACTGTTTTCTTTGGAACTGGTGTAGCAGAAGGTTTGACCTTTGAATGTTTTGCCTGAGTAGGACTTGATTTTTTTTTTTCACAGTCTGTTTTGCAACAGCTGGTTTATAAAAACAATCCTTGGCCAAGTGATTCTTCCTGCCACAGTGAAAACATCTTTTGACTATTTGAATTGGAGAACCAGATTTATCTGACAATTTCTGGTTCTTGTTCCTCTGATTTCCCCTTACCTGCTGTTGTTTGGGAAACTTTTGAACACCATGCTTTTGGCATGTGCAGACAGGAACATTTTTACCCCTTTTATTATTCTTTGAAGAAGATGCAGTGTTACAGTTAGAATGTACAGAAACTTGTGGAGCAGCATTGCATACACTCATCTTCTCTTTTCCTTTCTTATTGGGGGCTTGGATCTCTATGGGTGCACTCATTGTTTTGTGTTCCTTCTCAACTGCTGTGCACTCATACTCTCTGTTTTGAATCTGATATTCTTTAGATTCAGGGCTGGTAACAAGGATAGGATCTACAGTAGTCATAGACTCATCTAATGGTTCATTGACAAGTCTATCAGCAACTTCACTCATTGGATGAATGTATTTGTTGTTGTATGGGGGTGGAGTATCCCTGTAGCCTATGCCTTCTTTGGGATTAACCTGAGATTTTACCTTATCTTTAAATTGGACTTCCATTAGGTGTTCTAGCTTTTGATTAGCCAATTTGAAGTTACCTAGATCTATATTGACAGATTCTAGTTTCTTATTAGCCTCTAACACCTTTTGTTCAGTCTCTTCTACCTTTTTATTCAGAGATTCTATTTTCTTGTTTAGCTCCTTTTTCTCCCACTCATGATATGTTCTATCATGTCCCATTTGAATCTCATTATCCTTATAGTCATTGATCTGTTTTTCAAGATCTTCTATGGCTTGCATATATTCATATCTCCTTTCTTCCATCTTAGCTAGAGTTTTGCACATGCTCTCATTATGGTCTCTGTACTTTTTAACCATATTTTTGCATGATTGAGAGCAGAGTTTAGAATTTACCTCAGATGGTAGTTCAGTGGAGGAGACATTTGATGTTTCTGCCATTAGAGCTTGATTTTGAAACTCTTCCTCTGTCTGATCACTCCAGTCAAACACATTGTCTTCTTGAGAGACAAGTGCTGTTGATGATGATGTCTGATTGGGTTGTGGAGTCCTTGATGACTGTTGACCTTGAGATCTACATTCTCTGGCAAAGTGACCAAGCTTATGACATTTATAGCACTCAACTTTTGACTTATCAAAAGCTGGTTTGCCTTCTGTTCTGGCTTGAAAGTTGGTCCTTCCAGTTCTTTTAAGAAACCTTTTGGCCCTCATGGTCAGCATTGCATGTTGCCACTTTAAATCCATCTCTTCAAGATCATCTGGATGAATTTGTTCTAAATCTTCAGCATTTAGAGCAAATAGTCCATCATTGGCGACAAAAGCCTCATAGTGAGCTTCAGCAGAGTTGTCATCACCACCTGAAAAGGAATCACTGCTATTAGATTTTTCAGAAGACAAAAGAGCAGTATTGTGATTATAAGAAAAGGATTTCTTTTTAGTATCAATCTCAGTCTCAAACACTCTCAGACTGTTGTACAGATCATCCAGTTCTATCTCATCAAGAGTGTCTTTTGTTCTCCATTGTGCAACATAAACTGTCCATTCTTCTCCAAGAGATCTGAGAAACTTTCTGTTGACTTCATCTTGATCCAGACTGACTTTTGCACTTTCTAATTCACTTATCAGTTTGTTGAACCTGTCAAAAATTTGAGTAAGGTTTTCATTCTTGCCACCAGAAAAGTTTTCATACTGCTGTTTCAAAAGATCCTTTTGATTTCTCTTGGTACTGGCATTACCAGCAAATCTTTTCTCTAAAGCATTCCAAAGAGAATGAGCAGTATAAAACTTTTTGAACTGATGTTGATAAGAATTAGGAATGGCTATTTGTAAAAGTGTAAGAGCTTTCACTTCATTCATTCTAGCCTTTCTTTCAAGTTCAGTTTTTGGAGGAGTTTTGACTGGTTTTCCCTCATCATCAAGTTCTGGATCAACTACAGGAGGAAATTCAACAGTTTCCCATATGGCATAATCAATAAATTGAATATGTTGTTTAATCCTGAGTTTCCACATCTCAAACTCAGTGGGCTTGAGCATAGGCACTTTGAGTCCTTGCCCAGATCCACTGCTACTATTTTCAAATTCCATTGCAAAAGATTAAGAATTTAAAAGAAAACTTTCGACTTAGAAAAACAAAGAACGACCTGTGGCTCTGATACCACTTGTCAGGATCTAAAAACTAATTAACCAAGACTAACTGATTTGAATTTATTAGAGTATAAATCAATAATCTTGCTTTGAATCAAAGTTTAATTAAGAAGTTTGCGGAATGACACTTAATTATTTTAACAAAAGCTTTCAGAACCAATAGCAGATAAACACAAGAAATAATCAAAACTGCTTGTATTGCTGATTTAAATGATTACAATCACCTCTAATCTGTTTGATTAGACGAAGAACACAAACTGTTCTTAGGGTTTTACAACCTTAGAGGCTTATGAAACTTTAACAAAAAGCAATTACAAACTTGAATATGCAGAAAACTCCTATACAATAGAAAGACCTATTCTATGTATTTATATTGCTTCTTGATTTGTTTCCTTGAAGGACTATGACTTCTCTGATAGTAGATATGCTGGAATCTTCGTGTAGATATCTTTTCCTGAAAATCAGCACTTTCTGTTTATGAAACTGTTGAGCAGCTTGAATCACTTGACAGCTTGAACAGAGCAGCTTGAGTTGATTTACTCTGGCAGCTTGAACTTTTATACTGGCAGCTCGAGTTTCTTCAACTAACAGCATGAACTTTGTATTTACATGTAAACTCTACTAACAGTTTGAGAAGTCTAACTAACAGCTTGAACTTACTTAGACTATTTCCCAACAATCAGTTATATATTCACTTGTGGACTTTTGAGATTTAATTTTATATCTCATTCAATTCGGCTAGCATCTCTATATATTAGTTAACTCATATCTCTTTTCATTTGCTCATGTAATAGTTACAGAGCTTTTCGGGAGTCTGATATCTGTACTTTATGGAACAATTTCATTTATTTAATAATATCTTTATCATCATTCATTTAACAGATTTTTTATTTGTGCTGACTTGTTATGAAGACTTAAAATTTTCTTTGCTCTGTCAAACAAATGGAATCAATCCTCCGGCGCAACAATCAGAGCCAACTCTTCGTGTAACGACTCCACCTCACCTACCTTGGTCTCCAATTGCACTGCTATATCCGCCAAATTCATTACATAAGCAACCTCTCGAGTTACAAAATTCTCCAAGATGATCGAGTATTTAAAAGCCGAGAATGAGAGTTTGAGGCAAAATGTTTTGAAATGCTGCATTTAAAGCTCGCCGAACAAAACAGGAGTTATAATCGATCACATCTTTTTCGCAACGGTTTCAACAGTTGATGGATATTTCAGGCAAGTCAAGCATGATCAAGAACTTGAAGAGATCATACGCTTTCAAATCTTCCAGCGAATAGAAATATTAACGACATGGAAAACAAATGCTATACAGAATCGAATTCCAAGGAAACAATTTTGATAGAAATCGACAATTTACTTAGGCTTTCTCGGTGTGATTCGTTAGACATGATGGCAGATTCTGTTATTCAAGTCAGGTCTCGAGTTACCAAGGTTCCAAAAACCGTCTCCATGACCATTTACATCATCTTCTACTTTATCGTCATCACCTTCCTCTATTAGTTCACTGTATAATTCGGTCAAAAGGGCTTTGATAAAGCAATAACCTTTGGTTCTGTTTAATTATATGTATAGACTTATGTTTGACTTTTCATTGGTGAATTTCTGAATTTAAAATTACTTTACTCTTTTTGATAGAAACTTTTATTTAATGCACAATTAAGTGGAATAGGAATTCCATATTAGATATCTCACTAGTCTCGCGTCGACATAGTGAGAATCCATTCTTACATTTATTTTGACATATACGGGCATTTCATTGACCATTTATGGCCAATCGCTTGACTTTACAAAATTTCAGTTTATTCCTGTTAGGCACAAAAAGGCCTCAGTCAAACCTGTTCTACATCTGAGGGGGAGATTTTATAATCAAACCTGTTGATGCATTTGAAGGTTGAATTTAAGGCCTGTTATATGCCTTATTGAAACCTGAAAATGATTTGCAATATCAGTCTAAAGTTGTTCTATATGTTGCATGTGTTGCAACTAAGACAGTTTGTCCAAGCTGCTCTGTCTGCTGAACAGGCTGGACATAAACTGTCTACGCTGCTCTACACTGTTGAGCAGCTCGGGCATTTTTAAAGTGTTCTGTTCTTTGTGAACAGAACCTGTTCTTTGTGAACAGGCTAAACACTTTATGGAATTTGTTTCCAAGTCATCATGTATTGTTTTTTACTACAAGATCAGTTTACAAAGTCGAAGACAAAGTGGAAAACAGAACTGCTCAGCCTGCCCACGCTGTTCTGTAACATGAAGACAAAAGGATATTTGAAAAAGGGTGACAGACCTTTTTCTTATATCAAAATAGGCCTTTACAGGGAAGAAAGACGCAAAGTTGACATTCCTAATTTAGTTAAAGGCAATGCAACAGTAGACAAAGTAAAAAGACAAAAGTTCTGCACATGTGAAGACAAGTCTGCTTTTCAGAAAAGTGCAGAAAAGGTTATGTTGTCTTTTCAACAAGACTTTTCCTTTTCATTCTGTCCAATGAAGATGTTTCTCTGAGATTCTCTAAGTGAGTATAAAAGGAAGCTTCTAAGGTCAGAAAGAATGTGAAGAAAGCTAAGTGCTTAAAACCAAGAGTGAACGTGCAAGTGTGATCTTCATGCATGCAAGTCTTCTGTAAACCAGCTTCTGTGTGTCTAAGCTGTTTTACCTAAGCTGTTCCTTAAGTCTTGTAAACACAGTGAGTGCTTCTTAGTGAGTGTATTCATTGTATACTAGTTCGAGTCTGTCTTAGACTAGTAAGCATACTGTTGTATCTGTCATCTCAGCTTGAACTATTCCGCATTCAAGCTTGTTTGTAATTAACAAATTGTTGATAATACATACAAACATTGAGAAAAGAGTGTGTAGTTTTTAAATTGCTGTATTCACCCCCCTCTACAGCTTATAACTATATACTCTGGGAACCTCTCGGGACCTACAACTGGTATCAGAGTAGTTTAGAGTGTGTGTCATTCTAGATCTCTCATTCTCCCAAGTTTCCATGGACAACAGTGCTGCAAATTCTTCTTACTATGACAATGGCTCTATGGGCAAGCCTCCAAAATTTAATCATCAAAACTTCTCTGGTTGGAAGTGCAGAATGATGCTCTACTTAGAGAATCTGGATGTACAACTGCCAGAGATAGTGATGGAGGGTTCTATGTGCCAACCTCTGTTACTACCATAACTCCAGCGGTTGAAGGAGCTGCCCCTGAAATCAGGACCTTTGAGAAAGCTAAAGCTCAATGGTCTGATGAAGACAAGAGATTGGTGGCTCTGGATGCAAAGGCCAGAAACAACCTGGTCATTTCTCTCCCTGATGATGTGTTCAAGCAGGTGGAGAAAATGAAGACAGCAAAGGAGATGTGGGATACTTTGTGTACCGTCTATGATGGACCCACAATCACACTGGACAACAGGATCAACAATCTTGTTAGACAGTATGAACTCTTCTTTGCTAAACCAAAGGAGACTCTCACTGAAACCTACACCAGGTTCACTGCTCTAGTGAATGATCTCAAAGCTGTTGGGATCACCAAGGACAGTCTTACCCTGGTGAACAAATTTCTGGACATTTTACCTGAAGAGTGGAACTACTTCTCAACAATCCTAAGGAACTCAGGTACTATCAGAAGTATGGATCTAGTCAATCTGTATGGATCCTTACTGAATGATGAACAGTCAAGGCAACAAAAGAGAAATGCCTTGGAAATGTCCAGAAGAGGTGCAGCCTTTGTGGCTAGTGTGAGACAGCCTGTAAATCAGGTGAGTGATGTGTTCATTCAACCTGATCAACAGGATGATGAAAAGGAGGAGGTGTCAGACGAAGAAGATGCTGCAAATCTTGCTGAACAAGATGATGAGCAAATGATAGCCATGCTTGTCAAAAGTTAAGGTTTGGAAGAAATATGCTGCAAGGAGGTTCAAGTGCTGGCAAAAAGAAGGCATTTGACAAATCCAAAGCTGAGTGCTTCAAGTGTGGCAAAACTGGTCACATAGCTGCTGACTGTGTGTCAAAAGCTGTTGGTCAGTCATCCAAACCCAACAAGACTAACAAGGATGATGGCTATAGGGTTAAGTACCTTATGGCCATGGCTAAGCTGAGGAAATTGGAAAACTCTGTGTCTTCCAATCGCCAAAAGGGACTCATGGCAGAGACATGTGACTGGGAGGAATCTGATTCATCATCTGATGAAGAAGATAATCAATGTCTGATGGCCAACACTAATGTCCCATCAACAAGCAGTTTCAAACAGGATATGGCTGAAGCTGAAGCCTTCAGCAGCTTAGAGAACTGGAATCCTACAATGATGTATAAGGTACAAAATTTTATGGCTTACAGTTCTGAAGAAAAAGTTAAAATGTTTGAATATATGCTTGTTGATCTCAAAGCTGCTGTTGAGAAGCATGATGCTTTATTATCTGAAATCTCTAAGCTTAAAGCTGATCTTAAAACTAAATCCAGTAAACTGGACAGTTTCCATAAGTTGGAAACTGAGCTTGATGAATTAAAACACGTCAACTCCATTTTACTGGAAGAAAGAGAGAAACAGATATAAAGCATGCCAAGCTTCAAAAGATAGTTGACTCTTGGTGCCAATCTGCACAAAAAGTCAGCCATTGTATAAGTCAACAGATTCCTGCACAAATCCAAGCCTATCTTGGAGGGGATCTTGACACAGCAGCTTCAATTGTTGAGATAAGTAATTTGAAAGAAGATTTATCCACTCTTGGTGAACTTCCAAATACATTCATTCAAAATGTGAATGGTAAACTAATCTCAACAAACAGGTTTGTCAGGCCTCAAAATACTGACAGCTTGTGTGAACTCAGCTCAAAAGCTGATGTTGGAGTTTGTTCTCCAAAACAGCCTGCTAAGTGCTTTGCTAGCTCACACAAGCAAAAGAAAGGAAAACATGTTCAAACTGAAGCTGTGGATGCTAAACCTGTTGACAAAACAGGTTCTGAGTCCAAAGCTGTTGGTAAAAAGCATGTTAATCCTTTTGATGCTAAACACTTTGAAAATAAGTTTTCAAAAAGTAAGCAGCCTGTTTTCAACAAGGGTAAGTCTCATGTTGAAAACAAAACTGCTGTGATTTCAAATAAGTTTTCAAATCATAGTGGTAAATTGGTTTTAAATGAAAATAAGTTTTTCAAAAGCAAACACAGTGAGTATGCTGATAGGCAGCATAAATCAC